>LR990173.1:10702500-10930000 GCA_905147325.1 Notodonta dromedarius | reverse complement strand
ACCTATCAGATTATTATTATTAACATTTTGAGATCTCAATTCGGTCCGTATGTTTAGTTTTCTGTATGTTCTTGCAAATCTCGCATTTTAAACTCACAAGTAACAAGGGCAAGGGACAAGGGTCCCCATTTAAATTGTGTAAACTATCTAGATTTAAAAACTGCTCACCACCAAATTAAACATGTGTATAATCAAAGTCAAATCATCTATTTTATTAAGTGCTACTTCCCGTCTACGTCCACTTTGAAACTGTACATACAGAGCACCTAGTTTGTTAAGTCGTAATGCACGCAATATTAATATTAATGTTGTCTGGTTTGAATCATGTTTGGAAGGTCACATTTAAATATCAAAAACTGAATTGATTTGTTTGTAATATCATTTTATGTTAAATTCATCATAATCATCCGCCAACCCGCACTATCCCAGCGAGTGGATTATGGCCCAAATCCCCCTCGTATCGTGGGGAGGCCCGTGCCCAGTAGTGGGACGTCAAAAGGACAACTTAATACATTTATTATCTTAGAAGGATAACACCAAAACGATACTATAATATCAAAAAAACACAAACCTGATCGATGTAAGCGTAAGCCACAGTTGTTGACGCTCTGTGCATTGCCCAGGTATAAAATATAATTAATGTTGCTAGAAGAATCAGATTTTACCCAAAAGTGGGGAAATTAGAATTGCTTCTTCCTTAAGTGTAGATTTTTTTAAGCATGTCCAGGATTATCCTGTGAGGATTATTTAATTTCTATTTTTTTTTCTTTCAACGCCGTCCCACATGAGGGTTTCCTTTGTACTTATGTATACTTTTGTAATATAATTATTTTTGTAATTGTTATGATTACAATCTGAAATAGCACATAACAATATAAATCTCTTCTTAGGCGACGGATGGTTTTAATTGTGGGAACCCTTAGAATGACAAAAACATTACAACATTTAAACAAGTTGTGAATTAGATGTATATATTTTATATACTAAAATACCCTAACTAATTTAAATATAACTAAAGCAAATTAACTTATATACATAAAAATCGCCATGTTCTTGTCGATGCACAATTAAGGTTTCTGGGTTATTGAAGAAACGACTCTAAATGAAAGAAGTTATAAGGTGCCTAGTTATTTCTAGGTTTTTAGTGCATCTAGGTTTTTGAAATCGGTTCTTTTCTTTATTCTTTTTTTTAATAAACATAATGTTCCTGCATCACATGTAATGGCAACACAGAAATACCTATTTAGGTATTGGTATTTAAGGCTGAGCGGTTCAACGCTTGTAGTATTTGTAGTTCGCAAGTAGTACGATGTTCGCACTGTATGTGTTGGTGCTGGCGGGGGTGGCCGCGTGGGGTTATGTGCGCTGGCGCCGGCTGCTCCAGTACTGGCCGCGGCGTGGCGTCCCGCAGCCCCCGCCGCACCCCCTCCTCGGGAGCCTCACCTTCCTACAGAGAAAGAATCCTGTAAGTTTTAAGGTTCTTTCAAACAATATGATATGATTAGCAACTATATTGAGCGTGGTCAGATCGGTCTTCCTCACCGCGGCAATTCAGTTCCTGATACAATCTCAATTGAAGTAGTGGCGTGTCAATTGATTATTACAAAAAACATTTTTTTTTTTAATAATTAATAAATTATTAAACTCAGCGGTTTACCTTTTAAACAGGTAGATTATTTATTTATGCGAAAACGAAAATCCATTCAAGCAAAAGAAAACCTTACACGACGCAGGAAAGCCTCGTAAATAAATTAATAGTGATAAATTTCAAAGTAACTTCGTACTATGTGCTGTCCTGATTTTTTCTGCACAGTGCTTTACGTTTTTAGATAATATCTACCAAAATCCGCTTTAGAGACGGACAGACAGACAGACTGACTGTTATTTAATTGCCACGGGATTATGAGCACTCACGGGAACATTATGTATTATTCAGCTTAATTAGGTATTGAAAATATTTTATTGATCATGAACTTGTACCGATTCGTATCATTTGCGATATTGCGGTTGACGATAATGAAACCAATGCATTACCAAACGGTTGAGTGAATTAATTGAATTTAAGCAACTGGCGATAAAAAAAATGACATGTAAAAATCAAGCCCCCTGAGTTTCTTGCCGGATCTTCTCAGTCGAGGTCGCGTTCCGATTCGGTTGTAGATTTAAGAAAAAAAAATGTAAAATTGACAATTTGTAAGTGCCCCCGTAGGCCTAAACAAAATAAACGCTTTGAATTTGAATTTGAATTTGTGTACAAGAAATCAGTGCCACCTTCAGCTTAAAAGTACAATTGTTACAGGGTTTGTGGATGCGTGAGCTGTACAATGAGTTCAAGTCTCCGTACGTCGGCATTTGGGTGTTCTGGCGGCCAGGCCTGGTCGTCAACTGCCCAGAGATCGGCCGCAGGATCCTCGTCAATGACGCCGACGTCTTCCGGAACAGGCTCATCAGCTCAGGGAAGAGAGATCCTATTGGTGGACTTAATTTGTTCACAGTTGACGTAAGTACAGTGTTCGTCATTATACATATATATTATATTTATTATATACCTAACTCATGCTTTGGTTTGATTGGTAAATGCTGTATAGGTATGCCTCTAAGGTATCCAACATCGAATGAGACAAATTTCAGATATATGTCGATGATCCTACTAATATTATAAATGCGAAAGTTTGTGAGTGTGGATGTATGTATGTATGTATGTATGTATGTATGTATGTATGTATGTTTGTTACTCCTTCACGCAAAAACTACTGAACGGATTTGGATGAAATTTGGAACACAGATAGATTATAACCGGGATTAACATATAGGATACTTTTTAACCCAATAATCCAATACTACGCGGATGAAGTCGCGGGGCACAGCTAGTACTTTATAATCTTCTTTAATGGAGGTGACCTTGAAATAATCAAATCAATTCCGGCTTCTTTGTTTCAAATTTTGGTCCATATCTCACAAACTACTAAAGCAATAGATTGTCCTAATGGCAGACTTAAGCCGAGCCCCAAACAAAACATCATATATGCATTGAAACCATCTGATAATCAAGAAAAAAAACTGTGAAAAATGAATGACAATATTCACTCAGAATTCTACTAGTGATTTGGCTCGCGTCTGTCACCACCGTTTGATCAAAGATGATTGATAGTCACAGGTAATCTTTACTTCTCAGGATCCGCTATGGACTTCTGTTCGAAAGCGTCTCACTTCAGTGTTCACGTCTGCAAAGCTGAGAGCCTTGCACAATCTATATCACACCAAAGCAACTGAATTGGTACAGCGCATTGCAACCGATACGGAGAAGGGCATAACACTTGATCTAAGGGTAAGGAACATGAACATATTTCGCACTTTGAGAGGAACTATGCAACTCTGGGACATACGGTTATTATGAAAGAATTCCATATTCGAAAAAGATAATTACTTGCTTTAGCTTGCTAGCGGCGAAAATATCTTGAAGAAACCTGCACGTTATTCGAATAAGACCTAAGAAGTTCCCAAACCCGAGCTGAACCAGTGTGGCACATTATGTCCCGAATTCCCCTCACATTGAGGGGGAATGCCGCCGCTATGTCAACAAGCTCACTCCTATTACATTCCGACTAAAAAATTAACGGTTAAATGTAGGCGTACTGTCCAGCAACTATACCTGCAGAGGAATACAGACGTGAGGCTGCTTTAATAGTATTGGAGCCATGCAACTTCAAATCCATATCCCATTGAGGTCCCCACCACTGATCCAGCACACCGCACCCCACTGCTGTACGGTAACGGTGATAGTATGGTACGGTCTAGTAGGCAAATCTATTTGTTAATACTTCACGTTCAACAGTCTGTTTTTTCTGACTACACCACGGACGTCATTGGCCAAGCATCCTTCGGCGTGAAGTCCGACGCCACTCTGACCGGCGCCAGCGCATTGAGGACCACAACTAAGGACTTCATGAATTACAGCGTCTGGAGAGGCCTGGCATGGTCTTCCATATTCTTCTTCCCTGAATTAGTCGACGTTTTTGGGTTAGTGAAGGCAATATTTTCTCATTTTTGCTACCATAGCATATGTAAGACAATTATTTCGATCTTCGTATTGTAACTGATTTTTATTGTCACAAACTTACGATAACTATATTTTAACCATGGAACCTCATGATT
This sequence comes from Notodonta dromedarius, assembly GCA_905147325.1. Taxonomy (NCBI): domain Eukaryota; kingdom Metazoa; phylum Arthropoda; class Insecta; order Lepidoptera; family Notodontidae; genus Notodonta; species Notodonta dromedarius. Next base: position 10,925,845 of record LR990173.1, on the reverse strand, counting down.
TTCGCAATGATATTGGGCTAATTAAAATAACAGTGGATCTAACAGGTCACTAGCCAACAAAATATTTTTTTCGAAACTCGCACGTTACACCATCATTTCAATTGAACATCGGTTTCAGGTTTTCCTTTTTCCCCAAAGCTAGTATAGATTACTTCAAAAAGGTGTTCAGAATGATTGTCTCCGAGCGAGGTGGCTATCATAATCAAAACCTAGAGGGCAAGGACCTTCTTGACGCTCTCATCAAGATGAAACAAAATGCGGCTAAGGACAATGAAGGTAGATTGCAGAGGAAGTAAATAATTCTCTAACAAATTAAACGGCAGAGGGAGATGGTGCAATGATTGGATGTTTAGGTACATGAAGGATTAGCCCGCCGTAGAGATAGACCGACAGGAGTGGAACAAGGAATGGGAGAATGTACGCATGTTGAAAGAAAGGAAAAAATACATGAACAAAGTCACAAAGGTTTTTAGTTAGAAAAAGAATGACTATCAAAGGAGGAATGATATCATGACTCACGAAAAGGTCTGACGTCTGTGGTTTATTTAACATTTGACTTGAAGTATTATTTCAAAAACATATACGAAGATTGCAAGGTTATAAGACGTAGGTACCTACTTAATGAGCAGGTATTTAATGTTGTTTCTATATTTCATTTACTTTCCAGAACTAAGCGAAGACGTATTGATAGCTCAGGCGGCAATCTTCCTCCAAGCGGGATTTGAAACTAGTTCCTTGACGCTTGCTTACGCCATTTACGAGTTGGCGTTCCACCCTCAACACCAGGTACTGTCTCCCTTTACTGCTAGCTGATAAGCATATTGTCAGCATATTTTGTGAAAGTGAATTCAAATAACATTACAAATTAATTGGACTCACGTTCACTAAATACATAATGTTAGCATATTAATAATAAAGTAACAATTTATAAAGTGTGAAGTCAGTAAATTGTAATTTAAATATGATAATATTATAGTCGAATCGAATGTGGTTAATTAACTTGAGGAAGCTCAAAACTTGTTTCGATAGGTACATTCCTCAAAGTCAAGCGTGATTTTGTTGCAGGATCTCATTATTATGAAGTATCATTGTTATATATTTGACGACCGCTTGGCGCAGTGGTTCGGTGTAATCCGCTCGGCTCACTGCACATGGTGGTTGCGGGTTCGATTCCCGCCGGGGCAAATTTCGGAAATGGCCAAAAGGCCATTGTACGGTACCATCCTATGGTACCGTACATTATATTATATTACTTATCTTATGTCTTTTCACAAGGTTAACGTATATGTGCCTTAATTATTTCAGGCTTTTGTAACACCTTGTAGGGCTTCGTAAGGCTATGATTATTTATGTTTGTTTTAATATCAAGGTTAGAGTTTTCGAAGAACTATCTGCAGCAAAGCGAAAACTCGGTGACAAAGAGTTTGACTCAACGGATCTAGCAGAGCTGTCCTATTTCAACGGCGTCATAAACGGTAAGTCGGTGTTTCTTAACACACTTATCTGCGTTTGTACCACATTCACTAGATATGATAAACGGGACATAAATCTTATACATAAAATTCTCGTGTCACAATGTTAGTTACCATACTCCTCTGAAACGGCTTGTCCGATTTTTATGAAATTTTCTATGCATATTCAGTAGGTATGAGAATCGGCTACTAACTATTTTTCATACCCCTAAAAGACAGGACAACGTCTGTCGGGTCAGCTAATAATTGTGTTGTTGGCTACAACCAAAATATAATTAATCATACATGAAAATGGGGTTAAGAACTATCAAGAATTGAGTACTTACTTATATTATTTAATTAAGAGGAACGTATAATAAAAAATGTGATTATTTGCTACTGAGTGATTATTTGGACGCTAATGAGGCAATGGTTCGGGTATTTCTAGTACCTACACATAACAGTTAAAACTGTGATATGAGTACCTACCTACCTACTAGCATACGAGTAAATCTAATATTTTCCAGAGGCTTTCCGAAAATATCCAGTCATGGGATGGCTGGACAGGATAGCCGATAAGGACTACATAGTCGACGATAATCTGACCATTGAAGCTGGTACCGTGGTCTACGTCAACGCTGTCGGCATGCAGATGGACCCAGAATACTTCCCGGAACCAGAACTGTTCAATCCTGAGAGATTTTTGCCTGAAAATAAGTCGAGAATACCGCCGTTCACATTTTTACCATTCGGCGAGGGACCAAGGCATTGTATTGGTGAGTAGAGGGTTTCTTTACTCTTCCTTTGCTGCCGTGCATTCAGAAAAGAATACGACAATAATTTATTTTTATAATTCCTGGTATACTATTTAGTACCTATGTTTTGCTAAAGGTCTTGTAATTACAGCCAAAGACCGACAAAACAGCTGTGAAACTTACAAAGCTGCGAGAGTCGGTATCTAGTTATGTATGTCGTTTGGGTTTGTTTTATTTTCTGATAACGGACAAAACCTAGCTAGCCAAAAATATAATTTATGACGTGTTGTCCGGCTAGGTCGTGTGGGTGTCGGGAGCCACGTGTTGCCGAGGAGAAAAGTAAAGTCACACACGATACTGTAGCACGTAATTATATTATAAAAGTTAGAAAAAACACATAAAAGTAACAATCAGCGAGGAGTACAGAGCTTGTTAATTATTATATTTAGCCGGCCGCTTGCGTTGTCGCCGGGGACGTGCGGACGTCACGCGCGTTCGAGAACCTTCTGACGTGGAGGGGCGCGAGGCGGACGCGGCGGGAGCGGTAGGGTGCGTTCGGAAATACGGTCCCGTTATATCCTCCCCCTCCGAGACACTAGAACGCCTCGTTAGTGGATCGGCAGAAAAAACTTGACGGGGCCGTCCACGAAGGTGTCGAGGCTGTATTGGAGCTGATACCTGACCTGACAGATTTTGGTATGGCTTCAAATCAGAAGCATGGAATTTGCCTATAACTTTCGAATTTAAATCAGTAACCTCGTAGGTCGTGGGACTGACGATTTTGCTTACCTTATAAAGTCTGGCACGCTTGAGTATAAACTTATTTGTTCTACCCTTAGCGGAATCACTTAACAAGTGCGTAGTATTAAAAAATAGGTCGCCTAATTGGTAACTGGGACCAGACAGCCGACTTTTGTCAGTGTGCGACAGGTCATCTTTAAATGGACGCGGGTAACTTTCAGTTTTAGTAAAAATATTAACCGGGACTAAAACAGCCGGGGACGTGGTCCATGCAGGCTCGCATTCCTCAATAACACCGTCGTTGAGCATCTTGTCAAGTTCGGTTTTCATGACCTTTTTACGTGCAGGTGTGAGGTGATACGGCGGGACTGAGATGGGAAGATGATCTCCGGTATCATTAGGATGATGTTCAATGTACGGCGTTAGGTCTCCCCCTGGTCTGAAGACATCCTCGGTACGCTGCTGAAGAGAAGCTAGGCAGTCGCGCTCGGGAGGGATCGTACCCTCGTCTTCTCGCAAAAAATCAACAGCCGAACAAGGCGTGAGGTCATTTGGATACTCGAACTCCAATGGAAATACTCCTTCAGAACCATGGAAGTGCCATGTAGAAGTAGCGAAGTTAATGGCTAAACCAGCTGCTACTAAAAAATCTACACCCAACAAGGTGTCATTATCACGAGCGTCCGGGAAAACTAAACATTCTATGGTTACACTTTTACCTCGAACGATCTTAATATCAAGTATCGTTGACAGCATTTCGCGTGTTAGCATTGAACCATCGGCGAGCTTAACAGTCATAGAACCGGGCACAAAGGGCTGATTATGCTGTTTTAGTAAAGCGTAGAGTGAAGAACCAGCGACAGTTCTCTTGGCTGCGGTGTCGATTAAACCCCTACCTCGGATTCCTAAAATCTCTATACCTAAAATAGGTCGTCGCGCTATGCCATCTTGCGAAGAACTTAATGACGAAAAGGTGACAAAATTATCACAATCAGATTTTGTGGTCACCCTACGTTTGTTACCAAATTCCCGGTTTTGTCCCGAAAAATTCATGGTCACCCTATTTGGTGACGGACAGTTATGTGATAAGTTATTTACGACGCACTTGTTATCAACTAATTCCCTAGGAGGTACTGACTTAAATTCGCTAGGTACGTGAGTGCGGTTAAAAGACTCCCCCTGCATAACAGGACGAGATAAGGATGTAAACAAAGACATATCGTCGGAACGCGGCAAATTTAAAACCATTTGTTTATCATTACGTTTACGAGACGAGTTTACATCATGTTTATAAGCAAAATTATTGACGGGGGGTGTACTTGTATTAATATACGAAATTGAACTTGGTTCAGTAGTGGGGAGCGATGTTTTTACACAATTTAGGCGCTTAGAATGAACACTACTAATAGAAGAGCACAAGTCAGGTACGGCCCCAGTACAAACCATAGGTAACACATTAAAACTACTCACCTGGATGGACGGCTTACCAACAGCTGATGCATTAGAGGTCGTTGAACTTTGCGATCCCGATATTTGTACGAAATCGACCGCGCTAAAATTTGAGTTGCACTTAGAACAATTAGAACGCATAACTCCGCTCTCGCCGCACCCGTAACACTGAATATTATTGACGATATCAACTACATCATCATCACGAGAGTCATTCGCGGCTTGTTTAGCTAACAATTTACGACACAGATCACGCATATGTCCATAACTTTTACAATAAACACAATATGGGCGTTTGTCGCGTTTGTCGGGCTTGTCGGCGATCGGAGTGGCGTCGGCGTTATCGCCTGACGTGCGTTGGTGTGGGGAAGCCTCTGCTGCTGTAGGTAGACTCGGTGCCCGTTGCGTAGAAGACCGCGCCGATGGCGGCGATTTGGGTCGAGCGCAGGTGGCGGTAGCACCGTTTGATGTCTCGGCGGTGGTGTTTGAAGTTACAGATTCTTTCGTAGAATCCTCGATACTTCGAGCTTTTTGGAGAAGAGTATTAAAATCGGTGAACTCCTCCCGACGAAGGCGTTTACGCATTTTCTGATGAAGTAGACCGTATATCATATCGAGCTCCACTTTCTCACTCAGGTCGCCTCTAGGTAGCTTCGCGAGGAGTGCTCGGGCCCTGGCGACAAACAGGTCGGTTTTCTCCTGTGGCTGTTGCCCGTCTGCGAATAGGTCGACATAAATTCTGTGAGGGGGGCGGCGATCTCCAAAAGCACTTCGTAGGTTTGATATAACGTCATCCCACTTAGATACTTGATGCTTAATACCCTGCCACCAGGTCGCGGCCGTGTGTGACAGGAGCATAGAGATGCCTTTAACGGCTACGTCATCGGGAACATTGGCGGCTTCTCTGTACGATTCGACTGCGTCGATGAATCCCTCTACTGATTCGTCTGCGCGTCCGCTGAATAATGATTTGCAGCGGCTGAAGTTACTGGTGGGGCGATGGTCGAATGTGGGAATCGCAGACTGTCTGACGCTATCAATCAGCTCACGGAAAGCGTCTAGCTGGGTGCGTTGCAGGGTGTTGATCAGCGTGGTAACATCTAATTGGCTGTTTAGCGGTAAAGGGGAAGATCTTCCAGCCAGGCGGGTGTTATGCCTGGCGGGGCGGCCGCTATGCCCCGCTGGTTATTCTCGGGGTCTTGTATATATAGTCACGATGCTTGCGAGACTTAATATCGTGATTCAGTTTTTCTATGACGAATCCGTACATTGTATTGAGGCGCTGCATTTAGCGCCATCTGTCCGTTTCTGTCGGCGACGTGAATGTGAGGTCGCCACAGGACTCCCCTCCAAGACCGGAGGTCGATAGTCTTTGTAAGTTGCTGCGTCTGCTCGAGGTTCGTTTGCTTGCAAGGTGGAATGCTCGAATATGCTCGTGGTCTACGGTGAGTCGAGACCAAGGAGTGCGAGTGCCCTTGTAAGGATGCCAGAAAGCTCGTGTGGTCTGCGGTGAGTCGAGACTGATGGAGCGTGTGTCGTAGAACCAAACCTGGCACGGTGAGTCGGCTGTGGTGTAGTCCTAGGTGACATTTGCTGGCGTGCTGTGTGCGTTGCAGAACTGGCAGCGCGGTGAGTCGGCTGTAGTAGTCCTGGGTGGCACTGGATAGTTTGTGTGAGCGTGACTGCAGGTGCTGACCATCGAATGTAGGGCGGTGATGTGATGTCCGTGCTTGAGTTGTCTTCTTCAGCGGGTAGGTTCGTTGTCGGGGTCACCAGTTTAGCGGAAAAGGGAAGATCTTCCAGCCAGGCGGGTGTTGTGCCTGGCGGGGCGGCCGCTATGCCCCGCTGGTTATTCTCGGGGTCTTGTATATATAGTCACGATGCTTGCGAGACTTAATATCGTGATTCAGTTTTTCTATGACGAATCCGTACATTGTATTGAGGCGCTGCATTTAGCGCCATCTGTCCGTTTCTGTCGGCGACGTGAATGTGAGGTCGCCACAGCTGAATCCCCCGCTGCTGGACAGCGGCGCGTCATTCGACGGCGGCGACGCGTCACTCGCGTCCCGTTCCTCAGAGTTTTGCCTCTTTTTAGGCGGCATTTTTACTCCAACACAGTAGGTACTTTGCACAGTTTTTAGGTAGATAGGTACACAGTTTGTGAGCACACTTCACTATAATTTTCATCCAAAGCGTCACGATTGCGGCGCCATTTATGACGTGTTGTCCGGCTAGGTCGTGTGGGTGTCGGGAGCCACGTGTTGCCGAGGAGAAAAGTAAAGTCACACACGATACTGTAGCACGTAATTATATTATAAAAGTTAGAAAAAACACATAAAAGTAACAATCAGCGAGGGGTACAGAGCTTGTTAATTATTATATTTAGCCGGCCGCTTGCGTTGTCGCCGGGGACGTGCGGACGTCACGCGCGTTCGAGAACCTTCTGACGTGGAGGGGCGCGAGGCGGACGCGGCGGGAGCGGTAGGGTGCGTTCGGAAATACGGTCCCGTTATAAATTTCTTTATCGATATTGCTACGGAACCCTTCACTGTGCATGGTCCAATTTGCACTTGGCCGGTTTTTATATTTATCATCAGTGTGTTCCAGTAAATCCACTATAACTAACCACATTTTGTAATTTCAGGAAAGCGGTTCGGCTTGAACACGGTGCGCTACGCATTAGCCTTAATTATCCTCAATTACGAAGTTCAGCCAATCGCCAATACGCCAAAACCGAATGACTGTAAAGTAGAAAAGAGAGGACTCTTCTTCATACCCGATGAAACTCTACGCGTGAAATTCGTGCCCAGAAATAAATCTATGTAGGGTCCCGCCAATTTTTATACAATAATGGGACAATAAAGGGTCACAAGACGAAGTGTTATTTCAAACCCTTCCCATTGCGTGAAATTCAGCCACGATGACATTAATTTATAAAAAATTAAATAATCTTCGACCAGATTTTTACGAATAACAATACACTTAACATAGGAATCACTTTGAATTACTTTTCAAAGAAATGTTAATAATCTATTTTTATTAAATTTTCTTAGCGTACTTCTAATAAGCAATATAAAATGTGTGTGCGGGTTTTGAGGGTGACCGCGGGGGCCAACTAAAAGTAAGCGCCTGGCGTCCTCGATGTACCCCATGCTGAGCGGGAGCGGTTTGGCGCAGCCATGAGCGCCCCTGTGTAGCCACTGCAGCTGACACACAGCTTACTGCTAGTAGTGCCCTCATGACTGTAGCCGAATATAACATTTCTAACTCCTACCCACCCCTATTCCAATATACACAAACATCCGGATAAAGTACTTACCTGAGCCGGCGAATTCAAACAAATATTTTTAATGTCTTTTCGACTTAAAAGGATCCCATTATAGGTCCTTTGTCTCCCGGCTCATTGGCTTCAGTGAATAATAACGTTATTGTAATTCAATTACCGGGTGATGGGTTCGATTCCCGCCGCCAATTGCCGGGAGGACAATGCCTGAACGATGTCGATGACAGACCCCTTTCATGGCGTTTCCTTAATGGTTCGGTGGTAAATACGGTAATTTTATGTCACACAAGCTTATATACATAAATTGGGATTTTTCTATTTTCTAAATGAGGCACCTACTGTTTTGTCTACAAAATATAGTTAGTGTGCTATTCTAAAGGTAGTATTAATAAATCAATCTTAAGTCTAAGAGCGGTCCTGAGCGCGCTTCAGACATGTCATTTTGTACTGGTATGACATAAGAATGACATTTCCAAGACCGATCTCAGACTTGAGATCGATTTATTATAAGACAACAGTAGCTTCAGTCTCTCAATATGTATTTGATGCTGTCAATACTTAAATGTGTACGCAAGTAACGTCACGGGTCTGATAACGCGTGTAATGATATTTATGGTGGTGATAATAAGGGTTAACGAATGGGGTAAAGCTTCCGGTTGGAGCGATACAATATCCGGTAAGCACACAACTTCACCCGGCACACCTCAATTTTTTCAACTTTCACCAACTACTTGGGTAATTAGCCGCGGACGGTGTTATGGTGGATGGTCTAAGTTAAAAAATGTCCTGCTATCATCTCAAAAAAACATTTCCGTAATTATTTATACCTATCGTTCCCGGTCAAAAACCGCATTGAGGAAGATGGGAAATACTTATGTACCTAATGTATAAGAATGGGATACTCCTAAGACACGAGGGCCTAAGCTTCTAGTACTTGCAGCATTGTCTACATGATGTAGCCTAGTAAATCTGTTCTATGGTTCTGGTATCCTAGTACAGTAGTTTTTTAACTGCGCGAATCACATCATTCGTCGGAAACCTGTAGTTTTATGGCTGCTTTATTTCTTGTCCAGAATACAGTTATGTGAGTATTACCACCGTTATTTAAAAATAATCATGGTTCTCCTTGTGGGATCTTAGTAAACCAATTATTTTGGGATTTCCGTTTTCATTCGCTTTCAGTTAGTGTATTATTTCCTACCAATACTAGGTCAGATTCGCTAAAACTGTTATTGCTTAAAGGATTACGGCGATTTAAAGTTTCAGAATGCGCTCTAAGCGGCGATTTTCATAAAAATCCTCGTAACATCGCTTATTATTATAACAAAAAGGTGAAATTATGTCAAAATTAACGAAATTAACAGGATGGGGTTGACTAAAACTAAAACTAATATAGGTATTTTTAAGCCTTAAACAATATTCATATATCGGTATTATGCAACTCACGTTAGTAAACTTAATTTTTATTTAAATTAACACATCTTAATTTTCACCAAAAAATCAAGGCGATTCATAAATCCTACTATAATATTATAAATGCGAAAGTTTGTGAGTGTGGATGTATGTATGTATGTATGTATGTTTGTTACTCCTTCACGCAAAAACCACTGAACGGATTTGGATGAAATTTGGAACACAGATAGATTATAACCGGGATTAACATATAGGATACTTTTTAACCCAATAATCCAATACTACGCGGATGAAGTCGCGGGGAACAGCTAGTCTATTTATAAATAAGCTGCTTTAAAAACGTCATCCGAAGACAAAGCTTGTTTGAAAGTTGTATTACATACAAGTACTTTCAGTACATGGAATCGTATAAAAACTGAAGTGAATCCGAGTCGAGCGAAATGAATCGATTCCCGCCGCTATATCCTAGACGGACATAAATCCGTGTTGTGCCCACATAGATTTTTGGGGTTCCTTAAGTCATGGGAAATATTTTTTCATATATTTCGACAACACAATAAAAGTATAATGGGTACCGTAAAATAGACTGTGGGATACGGTTATATAGTCCTATTTCTTAGAAAGTAAATTGGAAAGATCCTGATTCCTGAAGTCTTTCCCTTGGACTACACAAGGTCTTCTTTAAAAGGCAGGTCTACGGGTCCCTAAAAAGCCAGTTCCGCGTCTACTCCCCTAAAATTGTAGAAGTCCTGACTGATGGTTTCCATCTACCATAAGATGGACTGCCTGGCCGTATGCCTACTGCCTACCAAGCCATTTTTTGTTGTTGTAAAGTCTTATATTCAACTCCCCCCGAAATATACAGAATCTATCCCGATACTCCGTTTCACGCTTCCCTCTTTCATTATATTCAAACGTTACAGACGGTCCCCGCATATTTCATTTCGGCGGCCGTCGATAGCCCGTGATGTATGGCTGCTCCCTCCGGCACTGGACAATGTTGAGCGATATTTTTATATTTTGTTAAACTAGATTTTGATGTAAAAGATAATACGCCATGCAGACCACCAGTAGTTTATTTCGAACTTTTCCCCAGGACTCGTCGAGGGTCAAACCTCGACGTCATTATTGGTCACCATTGTCTATCCTGGTTTACAAGAGTAACAGTGATGGGAGTGTGTGGCGGGATAAGCCCATTAAAAAGACCAACAGTGGGGCAATGTCTTTCTAGTCGGATGTCCTTTGGATTACATTTTGATGAACCCTAAAAGCCAGCGAGCCTGGTTCTTACGGTAAGTAATCTTTCGTCAGTCCATTTAAGTACCAATTTGGGAAAGAGTTAAACAACACATTAATAGAGCGTTAGCGCAATAACCGATTATAAAAATATTATACTATTAGCGGCCCGCCCCGGCTTCGCACGGGTGCATTGCGGTTACATTATTCGAGTTTTAGTAAGGTTCCCTAATTTTTTTGAAAATATATTATACCCTATGCACCCGGGGATAGTGTAGCTTCCCAACAGTGAAAGATTTTTTCAAATCGGTTCAGTAGTTCCGGAGCCTATTCATTACAATCAAACAAACAAAGTTTTCCTCTTTATAATATTAGTATGATTTACAATATTCTGCTCTAACGGTATATTAGTGTGTTGTAAACTGGACCCTTAAGCTTCCATGCGTGGGCGGGCACATATCTGAAACTAAGCTTTAAAATAACAAACTTCCACGTTCCATTTCACGTCAAAACAAAAACGTACTAACAACATAAGAAGTTTACAGACAGCATTCTATAAATAATTCATAAACCAAATTACCTTATAGTGTGTAAAAAAACCCCACCAACCAGAATTTACCTTCTGCATAAAATGGAATGCTTAGTTTAAAATTCAAATTTGGAAGTGTCTAACACGGCGGCGGCCGGCTCAGTCGATTTAAGTGCAAATACGACGGAATGAGGGAGTCCGCCGTGCCGGACATTTGCTGTTGAAATGAGGAGACACCCGCCAGTCGGCGGTTAATTCTATTCATAGTACAAAGTACGAATGCACTGTCCAAATAGCGTATTAAGTTCCCCGCACTGAATAAAAAAAGCGTTCACTACTATTTGTTCGCAATTTGGGTTTGGATTTTAAAAGAGGCCTATGCGCATGTCGGGATAGGAGTTTGTGAATATTAACCGACTAATTGCCCACAATTATACTTATTATACACAATTAGGTATGCTTACTTACCGCTATTGGTTATGAACTAGTTATTAAGTAAGTACTAAAGTGGCCAAAAATCTAAAAAAGTTGTCATTTTTAAGTTTAAGAACAATCCCAGCAAATTCCAACTAAAAATAAAACCAAATCTTAGTGATAATAATGCCGAAAACTGCTTGCATAATACACTCTCTTTACTGGGCTATTCTACATTATTGCTGAGCGAGAAAATTGCTGAATATCTCGCATTGTGAGACGTCGAATTGAACGTATTTAGATTTTTACGGTTCGTTCACACATACGCTTTTATTAGCTGTAAATTTTATGTAAATATTCCTTATTCTAAGACTTTCCCTTGTACTGTTTATGACAGACATTTTGTGTTGAAGTATAAATACGGTTTTGTTTAAGGCTCATGTATGTAATACAGCTTTTCTATGCTGTGAACCATACTGTAGAAGAAAACTTTACATTATTTGGTAATACAAAATATATATTTTTAAGAAAACCTGACGTTATAAACTTATTCCATTAAAAGAGTACTTAAATAAGTTCTCGCATACATTTTTCTATTTTTCTCCATGTTAATGGTATTCGAACTGGCAGTAGAGTCTGGTAGAGTCTTACCAGCACAACAAACGATTCCTTAATGGTTCAAATACCTTAATAAAAATGATTTCATTATGATTTTGACTTAAAAACTTGTAATTACATATTAATTTTGCGTATCTAAAGATTAAATCAATTTAGCGTAGTTTCTCCCGCAGGCTATCTTTACTTTACGACAGTTCAGGAATTACTTGTCAAACTCGACGATCGTAAAGCGATAACCGTACTGTCTGGATCAAGGGATTGATGGCGCCCATCTGTCAGCGAGCACAGACCATGCAAATCAATTTAACTTGAACCAACTCAATTATACGCGCACAAAAGGCCCGAGCCTTTGTTCCCGACTCTCTTTCGCAGCGGCCCCGGATCACATAACTTCCAACGTTCCGCAAATCTGCGCGGAACGACATCCATCGACATTGTCTTAATATTTGAACTAATAAATTTGGCAAGTTTATTTCATCTTGAAATACTAGGACTTCTAATTTGTGAACTACTGGAGGACTTCGTTCGAATTAATTGAGACAAGTTTGTTAGGTCAAAATTGGTTTTGATTTACAAAATCAAATTCATTATTAAAATTATACAGTAAAATCAACAACATCAAATATACTAATCAAGAGATCTAGAATAATTTCAGGATCGATTTTCTTTCATGCAAAAAGATTCGATTATCTGCCAAGAAATTCATAGTAAAACTTTCAAGACCAAAATACCATCAGCCAATGTGTGTGTACTACATTGCACCCCTGCCTACCCATTCAGGGAATACAGTCGTGAAAGTGTATGACCATTATCATGTAATACCAATTATTAGTTGACTAAAATGTCACCTCATTGCCGTTTATATTTTGTTACACAAAATATTGCTACTTTTTTAATATAAAAATGATATTTTTTTAACATAATATGCAAACTTATTATTACGTAATACATGTATCAAATTGTTAGGTACCTAAGTACGTTCTCTTATTTTATAATGGCACCTTTCTTTGATCCCTTCCAGAACCACATTGCACGCGTCCGCAGTATCCGACCACAAGTCAGTCAAACTTGGCGCGGTGCATCGTGCCGGAACCGCGCTGACAAGGGAACCAGCACTAAGCGGTCTGGAGGCGCGAACCGAACTGCATTCAATTACCTGAGCCAGGTGATTGGCAGGCACGGAAGGCGGAAACACCGGGGAAGGGAGAACGGACGGTTCTAAAGAAAGTGCACATTTCTTTTAGGTACTAATATAATATCGCCAAACTGGCATATCAACTGCATAGGCCGATTCCAAATACCCTCATTATTTAATGGGTACCGTAGACATTAAATTAGGGGCGCTCCCAGAAATAGCTAGACCAAGTCGAGTTGCGAAAAGTCATGTCCGAATTCTCTACGTAAATGTATAAAGGAATTGTAATATGCTTTTAATGAAGTATTCATGGAGTTTATTGCCCATTCTTCTCTGCAGCAATGTCATACCGAATAGGTAATATCATTTGTAGACGTTTTTGAAGGTTCATTAGTGTACTGTAATTTGAAATATGATATGTAGGAGAGACAAAACTTATTTTAATAAGGATAAAGTGAGCTGCTGTTTCTTGCGTCTTTTATCACAAAAGCACGTATTTATAACTACGTTATGCCACGCAAAAGAGCAAATCGATCAGACTTAAAACCGCGGGCTCCATTGCTTTCTGTATGTTTCCAAATCATACTTCTCAGACAGCTAAAATAGATTTTCGGTTTTCGGATCAAGCTGATTGTTTTCCATTTGACTGGTGCCGACGCGAATGGGAAATTGTTGCAAACAGTAATTCCCTTTTGTATAGAACAAAGCGAATATTGAACGCATCCAAATTAGATCAAATTTCTAATTACGCGTTACAAAGAGACTTCAGCTATATTGTATTTAGCAAATAAACGTCTGTCGTAATTGTTAGGACTAGTTTATTACTTAATAATAAAGATGGCATCATCACTTTATTTGTCCATCTGCCTAGAATAATACAAAATGATATAAATGCGAAAGTGTTTGTCTCTAACTTTGATTGAACGAATTTTATTAATTATATTACCTACAGGAGTAGGTTTCATTCTGGTATAACAAATAAGACGCTACTTTTCATCACTGAAGGACACGCGTTCGAAGCCGCAGAGAGAGCAAATAATATTATACATGAATATCACCAAAAACACTATGGTCCCAAACTAAGCGACGCTTGTACTATGGATACCGAACAATGGACGGGGATGATTCCAGTGACACCTAAACTAAGGCAAATTATAAATAGGACATTTCTTAACCGTACACTGGCAGAAATCTAACCCGCAACCACTTGGCACAGTGAGCCAAGTAGCCTGCGCACGTTTGAGCTATACCAAGTGGACTATCGGCTAGTTTTTCAAAAACCAACAGCTAAAGACTACTGAAATCTTTAAAGAAAATCAATTTAACTGTAACTTTTACTTTCATTGTTAATCTGATTTAACTCTAAATCATATTTCCAAGTCTGCGTTCTAAAATGAATACTGTACTTTTGAAGCCACAACAATCACAAGGTTAACCAAAACAACAAAAGCACTGGGCCCTAACCACGCTAGCTACTCAAATCGTAATAGAAAAGCAAACGCTCGCGATTACGTTTCAAACGCTCCGCTTTTGACGGTTTGCTGACACCATACCATATCAATGTCAGTAGAAATCGTGAAGCTCGTGCCAGCAAAACGTCAAAAGCAGAGCGTTTGAAACGTAATCGCGAGGGTTTGCTTTTCTATTACGATTTGAGTAGCTAGCGTGGTTAGGGCCCTGTTTCGAAAAACTGATCATAAATTCAATTTCAGATCTTCAGATTCAGATATTCAAGGCGTCAGTCATTACGGAGTTTAGGCTAACCGCGCAATGAAATAAGCTAATAAAATATTCTCAACGAAACAAGCCCCATTAATTATTAGAGTGACAGTTTGACATCTGAAATATAACATCGAAATCCCGAGCCAATAAAACGGGTTGTTTAAGGCGCGCCGCATTATACCGATTTTCAGTCACAACTTAATGCTATTGTATAATATGTCGTCTATTTATTTATTAACAACAGCTTATCTTCTATCTACTATTTATAGGTATTTAAAAATGAATGTGTGTCTGTATGTCCTTTATAGAATCTTAAACTATGCATTCGATCATGTCATAATCTTCAGCAAAGGGCTGTGCATGAACCCACAAAGGTTTCTGAGTTGGTACGACCAATCTTTGACAGCGTAGCAACGCGCGCAGGGCATAACTAGTTGTTTATAAATAATTCAATTTTTCATGTGTATGCAGCTGGGTGACAAAATTTAAACACAATAAATAATTAAAGAATCAAGTATAGTAATTATGTGTGGATAAATCCAAATCGGTCTAAAAAATAAGTAGAAGATAAGAACTCTCCTTAGTGGTTACGTTTAGTTTAAACTTATTCTAACGTTCCAAAATAGATAGCACATCCTTCTTTGTGTTCACAATAACTACCAAATCACTTCTTCGCTTAACAATGCAACAGTTTAACTTAGACCAAATAGGAGAAAATACCAGAATTAAGACAGTGTTAGTATCTTTACGAGACAAGGGACTTGATCATCCGCAACCAGCCTTAACCATTAAACATTTTATACGTCCACAAATTAAATTCACCGAGTCAAAATAAAACGCGGGAGAGCTGACTTCAAAAATTTATCACTTCGGAACTGAGCAAATTGAATGAGGGAGTTTAAAATTGGCGGCGACTTGGGAGGTGAGTTAAGGTACATAAAGTGACAAGTTCGGGGTCTGGAGCAGTATTATTTATTCTGTGGGCTGAGTATGAACTTGTATCTTAACTATTGCACTGCTTATTGTTACTCTGTGGAATCTGTGAGCTACCTATATAAAAGGAAACAATAATGTAATTTGGGAACAGAGATGATATTGGAAATCAGGAAGAAGGTGGGTAGGCTTTTTATCAATTATATTTTTATGCCAGCTCCGCCTTCAAACAAAACATTCCAAATTGACAGTATCGTGAGTTCGTCAAAAATACTCTATTCTTGGCCTATTTAAGTATAAAATCAAGTATGACAATAAGTACTTTTATTTACGGAATCCGTCCGTCCTTTGCCAAGTAAATGACAAAAATTCCATACCAGTCACTAGTACAAGGTAAGTAATACATACTCAAATCTGCGGCGACACACGCTCGGATCCAAGGCTCTACATATCTTGTTCCCATCAGAGAACTAACGCCTCATGAAATTCAATGAGCACATAACTTGGGGACGCATACACTGCACTTTACAATTTAGTATGATAATGATGAAAGCATTTTGTTTCGAAAAATGTAAAGCCATTGTAAAATGCAAATGGATGGTCATTCAACAATCAGTAACGGAGCATCCCACTAAGAAGGCCGACAAGAAACCCAATACTTTACTCTCAACTAGGTACCTATAATGTTCTAGACTGATTATTGAACCAAAGGCTACGTGTAAATGATTGGAAACAATTTAAAAGTTCTGTGTTTAATTGCGTGCTGCTCAAAACCCTGAACGCGTTGGCCCATGGCTGGATGGCAGCAACCGTAATTATTAAGCCGACCCGAACAAAAACCGGTCTATTCCAACTTTTATTGGAACACAGGAACGGACTCTTTGTATGCTAACACTGTATTTTGCAAGTAACTAGCAATAAGAGTTAAATACTGTTTTGGAGCTTTTATGGTTTTAGCTACAATTGGGCTTACATTTTTTTAAATGACAAATTGGTCTTCAATTAAGTGCATAAGTTTTAAAAGTTAGAAATAGCTTTTTATTCAAGTATCTTAAAAAATATCACCAACAAAGAAAAGTAAATAAGTAGGTACAAATCATTGAGGAAGAGGTAGCAACAAATGCTAAGTTTCTGAGAAGAGACGAATGTACAAAACACTTCGAAAATTCTCCTTGACCCTTATTTATCAAAAACTACTTTCACCGCACGCGATCCATCCCTGTCCGCAGATTAATTACGCCTGGACGTTTCAGGATTAAACACTCGCGAAAGTCTATTGGCTTTAAATTTACGGTCTAATTAGGTTTTATTAAAGTTTCTTAAGTAGAGTTTCGTCTCAACGCGGCCGCGTCGAAACGCGGCAAGTTTCGCAGCCGCGGCTTATTAGGCATGTTGCGTATATTCAGTGTGTATAATTAGTTCAAATCTGTGCGGGAAATAGATGTTTGAGTAATGAGATAATATTGGAAAATGTGCTGTCTTCCTATTTGGGGAAACCCCTCGTTTGCAATGACCGAACGTTTCCTCAGATTTATGGTGACGACTCTACATATTTTAACACAACACAAAATAATATATACAGCGTAATAGCTATTTAGGATCAACGTTTGCAATGTTTGTATTCAAGTGTAAAATAAAACAAAGAAAAGAGATTAATTACATACTTCTTTAGTATCAGAATATAAATAAATATTACTTGTTTGAAGCTAGTTATGCGGAGATCAAGGTTAATGCGTTAACTGTTTTGGCCATAATCCTTATGTAAGCACATAAAAGTAAGCAAACGTTGGCAAACACTTCCTAAATCTACTTACAAGATCTCGCCCAGCCCGGGGGCGAGGAGCCGCCAGGGGATTAGGTTTCCCGACAGGACCGCTTGCTGGTAAATAAACAAAAATGTAAACAGAGGTCCACAAGGTAATTGGGTCGGTATACAAGTATGTCCCTATCTAACGTTTCTGGATTTTTAAGACTTGAAACTTATTGCTTATTACTCTTATGGAATTTCGTATGGAGGGTAGAGTGATAGAGTCTTATGAAATTATTTCGTAAACTTTCTAAAGGTTCACAAGTACTTACATTTTACATGAATTCCCATCCTAACTCATTCACTTTAGTGACCTTTTACCTTTTACAGTCTCCACAAAAATGTCAAAGTTCAGACTCCATGCAGTTAGTTAAATTGTTTAGTCCTTATTTTTATAATTTTCTCGTTCCAACCGTCTGTATACCTGCCTCATTACGTCTGTCGGCAGATTTGATTTGAAAATAGTAATTTATATTCAGATCTTCGTTATCCGATTACCACCCATCAACATTGTATTTGAACAGGAAATTAATTTTACCTACTACTTATAAAATTCCTATCTATTCATCTATCAGCCGGAAGTCTTCCACTACTGGTCATAGACCTCTCCCAATGACTACCATTCACTTCAAATGACAGTCCTCCACCACTAAAATTCACCAGTTTCCTACATTGCGTCTGATATTATCGGTTCACTTTGTGTTGGGCCTTCGAATCCATCTTGGGGGTAATCCCATAGATAGTCGAAAGAATATATTTGGAATACAGGGGTTCATATGTGCTAATTGCATTTATATGTGTCTATACTAACACAATAGTAACACCTTGTTATTGTTCAGAAAAGCAGTCAAAGAAAACAAACTACCAGAACCGCTGTAGTTTCGTATTACTTGCTGCCTGTGTTTATCATTGAGTTTGGCTGCGAAACTCTGAGCTTCCCAGTGGAGACAGTAGGTAGGTAGTGGTTGGGGCGATCAGTAGATGGTAATACCATGGAATTAAGAATAGCTCTAGAAAAGGCATATTTGTAGGTTTTTCTATTCTACCCTAATTAAAAAGTTGTCGCTGCCGTACTGAAGTGCGATGTTGCTGCATGAGAAAAGTAAAATATACAAATATGTAAATTGCAGTGTGAAGATAATCGTCTAATATCTAATATCGATAATCGGTAATCATCTTGACAAACTATCTCAATTATTTGTCTGATACCAACTAGACCATAGATAATAATCTTTATTCTTAAATGCGTGAGTATTATTTTCTAGTATGGTGACAACGGTGCAGTCAAGTTGTGTGCCTCGGAAAGTATTCCAACTAGTTTTGGAACAAAATTTGAGCGACGAAAATTATATTTATTTTACTGTTCCGTGGTATTGAACGTTATTCGCAAAATGTCAAGTACCTACTTACCCCTAAAAACGATAATGTACTAGGCGATCATAATAACTGTAGAGCTCCTAAATCGGTAGATTCTGCGTGGTGGGGTTAATAATTTGTAATTGAATCGCTGGCAGCTGCCCAGCTGGCGCGTGTGTTTATTGCGATCGCGAGAGGATAGCAGCTCACTCTTTATCTATAGAGCACTAGGATTTAAAGTTGAACTAAAATAATCCTTCCGCCCTTTTCTGCCTCTTTTAAGAGTTCTGTAGTCAAACTAGGAATAGCCATTAGCGCTAGAAAGCTGCAAATTTGCACAAAAATAGAGTTTTTGTATCGCTACAAAACTGCTAAATTATTCTAGGATAACTCCCGTACTGGGGTAAGGGCAGTGAAAAAATATGTTTACCTCGGGTATCGTTGAATAAGTACTTTAAAACAACTTTGAGGTTACTATGAGTTTTCAAAATTAATGATCGTTACCGAAATATTGAACATCAAAGTGGCCTTTTTTACGTGAGTTGTTTTTGATAACCGAGAAAACCCGGCTAGTCAAAAATATAATTTTGTTATTGAAATACGGAGCCCTACATCTTGCGTGGCTCGACACGCATTTAGCCGCTTTTTATTTTACAATAGGCTCGCCAACAACGCAAACACAACCAAAGTAGTAAATATGATAACACTGTTTATTAGCGCGCATAAGTAAACTTATATTGTTGTTATTAAATAATTTCGTGACGCAAAATATGTATTTCCGAAAACTGAAACACTACGCCAATGACTCCCACTCCACACTAGATCGCACTACGACGCGTACTTAAGCAGCTATCATGTTGTTATCCTGCTCTAAAATAACTAGCAAATAATAATATACATCTACCATCTCCAATATTATCTAGTTAGGTATGTTACTGAACCAATTTTCCCCGTCTTCGAGATAGCTGACCTTTTAATTTTTGCCCTAAGTAATGCAGAGGAACCTCTAGGAACTGGCTCTCTTAATTAAATAATTAACATTTTTTGTATAAGAGCCTGGAATTTTTCGATAAATATTTCTTCATTAATGTGATAAATAAAAATAGAATAGATACTTAGCAAATAATTTAGTTTGACTTGAGTACTTTCTTAGGTATAAAGAAATATCAAAGTCGGCAACCAATCCTAGTACTCGGCTGATGTTAAGCGGCTACCGTAGCCTATATATGCTTGCAATACCAAAGGCAATGCTCCAGGTTGAGCTTCCAGATTTCACTCATCCTACGAAACGGAGCTATAAGTAATAGCTTCTTTATTCAGATCTTCTGTGAGGGGGTGGTGCTACCCCGGTCGGCCCGTATATGAGCTGTAGTCATTGGCTACAGTTTGGCTACCACCGTTATCTACGATGCAGTGTTCCGTCATGTTATTTTCAAACTTGGCCAATTCCCATAACATTTTCACACTGACTGACCATACGTGCGTACTTACGAGTATAATAATTTTTTCAGTTGTTTCAAAGTTCCGCTGAGAAAGTAAAATAACGTATAATATAAGTTTTTACATGAAAAGTTTCAGCAAATGTTAGCAATATTTTGGTTTACAACTTGATAATATGTTTACGGGCTCACGGAAAACTGCTTTTATGGGAAAAGACGGACAAATATTATCTCTGCTATGTGATAATTTGGGAGACAGGCATTTTACTTATAATATTGATACTGTAGAGAACTAAACGAGATACCTTTTCCGAGTGGGACACAGAAATAGGCGAGACAGGTTTGAAGTATGAAGGGAATACGGAATATACCTACGTACAAGTCATTAACTCCTGATACATACACAGCCCAATTTTCGAATCATCGAAATACCCCATTTGCTAGTTGCTACATAGATAAGTAATTTTTTTAAAACTTAAAAAAAAACTTTCACACTTTTGAATAACTACTTCACATTGTCAAAAACATAATTATTTACCACTTTTTTCTCAACCCTAATACAAATTTCAACATCATGCCATGTTTTACTCTAAAACCGTTTGTTTAGCAAACGGCCCCTTTAGACCTGTATCGACAGAGTTTGGTTTGCTTTCCGCGGAAATTGAATAATTCCGCCCACTCCCCCCTCCGCCCTACCCCACCCCCACCCCCCGGGTCCGGCTCGGTGTCCGCAGTAGATTTAATTCGATTCCCCGCCGGACCTCCGGATAATTTGTATCCCTCTCTTTTTATTGGAGAAGTGACCTGAGCCATGTTTTTTAATTATCATGTTTTACACTTGGTATTGGGTGTAATAGGGGCCGAATTCCTTTGGGCCATACCCTCCCTTAATGCGAGAAACGGGGCTATAGTCCACCACACTAGCACAATACGGGTGGGCGAACTTCCTCATGTTTTCCTCGAAAATTAGATTCGCTCATAAAAATTGAAAATTAATTAATAATCAAAGTTATTAAATTCAAACGCTCTTGATTAGTTCTCTTCATAAAATGATCATTTGTCACTGTTGCAGTTATCACGAATGTTCCTAGGAACAAATTCAACGGACAATGGACCATCAGGACTAAGGAACATGGACTTCTTCTCCACGCCGACCTCGTGCGGTTTCCTGGAGTTGGGCAGCGGACGTACTTCAAAGTTAAGGATCACCTCAGCCAGAGCTTGACGCATGGAGTTGTATGCAAAACGTTTACCTGGAACAGATTTAATACTCACAGTCACAGGTTCTATCCAGGGCCCTAACCACGCTAGCTACTCAAATCGTAATAGAAAAGCAAACGCTCGCGATTACGTTTCAAACGCTTTTGACGTTTTGCTGACACCATACCATATCAATGTCAGTAGCAAAACGTCAAAAGCGGAGCGTTTGAAACGTAATCGCGAGCGTCTGCTTTTCTATTTCGATTTGAGTAGCTAGCGTGGTTAGGGCCCTGGTTGAGATACCTAGCAGAGTGAACGGGGCCCTCAGTCTGCTACTACACATTTAATACCATGTTTATTGGTGCTAGAGCCAAGTTGAAGCCAATTTGTCTTTTGCTCGGTTTGGGCTCGACCGGGATACTATTGTCTTCTTACAGAATACGAAAAGGAGCTATTATTGCTACGTTTCGTACGATAATTGAGAGCGCCGGAAGCTCTAACACACTATGTGGGATTTTTATGTAAGGAGCGAGAACTGAAACAGCATTAATCACTTGCATCGTTAGATACAAAAATACGTTCTGTTTCATAATTGTCATCACAACAGGTGGCATGTGTCTCTAGTACCTATACAACTCCTTGGTCCTTCTCCAAAAGGCATATACGTGTACGGAATGATGTTATGCTCATTCTCAGGCAGAAACCGCTCCGGTCTGAACGCGTCTGGCTCCGGGAAGTAGTCGGCGCTGCGGTGCATTCCGACTGCGTTGACGTAGACTGCGGTGCCGGCCGGGATGGACAGCTGGTCGTCCACCGGGTACTCTTTGAGGGCCACGCGGTCCAGCCACCCCATGGCGGGGTAGAGTCTCAGTATTTCTGGGAGATAAATTACAGCGACTTCAGGCAATGCAGTGGCGCACTTGTTCGCTTGGTGAAAGAGTAGAATCAATTTGCGCATCACATGTGATGAGATTATCCGATCGCGATCGCGTTATGAAAATTGCACATTCTACCACTCACGCGCACGAGGTACACCGAGTTTACTTTTTTAATTCAGTCGATAGGACAGCATAGGCTCAAGTTGTAGAGTTAGTTTTATGCGAGTATGGGTTTGTATGCATATTTACGTTGCCTTAAGCTAAAAGTTACAGAAACAATATCAGCGGAATGATCTTTGGTGTTGCATGAACAGTTGATCACTAACATCGGAAGCGTTCTTTTACCTACTTGAACTTTAAAATATATATTAGCTTACCTTTAAATACGCAGTTCAAATAGCGTAAGTCTTGGAGTGTAGTTGCGTCCAAATCTTTGCCAACTAGTTTCTCCTTCGCCTCTGCTAACTCTTGGTACAGTTTTTCCTTAAAATATAAAAGATTAATCAATATAAGTTAGTAATTTAAGTTAGTACTTACACTTACTATAATGTCTAAGCCAATAGTTTTATCGTTTCTGTGTCATTTAGTTTTTTGCTTTGAGTTTTGCTTTGAGTCTTACTCAAGAGCAAGACACATAATATACATAGTTGTCTGCGGTAAGGTAACGTTAGGTTTTAACAATCACATTTCTCAAGCATGGTGATTATAGAATATTTTGTATATATCTGAACTCTTCTTCTGCCTTTACACCTGAACTACCTGATTGGGTCCAGATGTTCATGAGTGCAAAATTTGTGCAGGATCAAAATGGTTTGATGCCAGCCCGCAGTGTGGTAATGTGCTCAATGAAACACTATGACATTGCGTATCTTTCTTCCAGCTATTCTATTTAATTTGTAAATTTAAAATATGCTTAAGAACCTGTCTCTCAGTGTCGAACGCGAGCTCATACACCGTGTACGTGAGGGTCACAGCCGTGGTGTCGTAGCCCCCCTGCAGCATGATCGCCGCTTGTGCAATCAGCACATCTTCGCTGATCTCTGCAGAACAAAAACAAAAAAATAAACTTTTGAAATTGAATATGGACAAAATAACGTCTGAAATTAACTTATTTTATTTATTTAAAATCAAAATTTCAATTAATTCATGTTGTTTGTGCGAAATGGAGCTGGTTTGCAGTGGCGACTTCAGTGACTCCACGAATGGAACCTAACAAAGTTCACCACTTTGGCGACTGTTTGGCGTAGTAGTTCGAGCGTAGGCCCCTCGGCTCACTGCACCAGGTGGCTGGTTCGATTTCCACCAAGGCAAATTTCAGAAACGGTGTTTTCGTAATATGCCCTGTTCCGGTCTTCCCGAATCTTCCTGCTTCACTGTTAGGGAGAAATTCACTGAAGCAACATTCATACCATAATCATCCTGTGTAGCCTCTCTCTTCATCTTCAGCAGCATGTCTAACAAATCTCTGTTCCCATAAGTCTCCTTCTCGTATCCACCACGTTGGGCAACTATCGCTTGGAAAATTCTTGTGATTGACTTCACGGCCGTTTTCGGGAACAGAGAGAATCTGATGGAAAAAGTAAATTAATACGAGGTGTTCAGTAACTGCAACTGCCACTATATTTAAACAAGCTTAGGACTACTTCTTAGATATGATATAAATAATGAAGTCCCTACTTATTTCTAGCTTTTTAGTGCACCCAGGTTATTTGTATTTTTTATTAAAATATTTTTTCATTCAAAAACAATAAGACGTAAATAATAACATACACACGTGGCATTTATTTGATACTCTTATATTATAAATTATTTGTATACTTGTATGTTTCAATGTCGCGATGTTGTGACAATGTAACATACAGTAGTTGCGTCCATATGCACTTACCGAAAGAAGCCCACCATAGAAGGATTAAAGAATATACAGATCCAAGCGATGGCTCTCCAGGCGGAGAACTTCATGAACTCGTCTGTGACGGACCTGAAGGCGCTCCGCCCCGTCACAGTAGCGTTGCAGTACACACCGAAGGCCGATTCACCGATCACATCAGTGCTGAAGTCTGAAAATAAATACTGAAAGCCAAGAAAAAAATAAATCACCAAAATTCAAGCTTTAGGTTACACAGCAATTTTGGCTAACTCAGAAATTTTATCCGTCGTCCGAAAAACCGTCGGCAACAAGTATACGGCCCGCCTGATACTAGGCAGGTACATACAGCTTATAGATGCTTGCAATACCGAAGGCAATGCCCGCAAGTTACCGGCCTGAAGGGGAGTAAGACAGAGGACAGGGAGGGAGGGAGGTTGTGCTTCCGGCTCTCCCACTCATCGTATGAAACGGAACTATAATAGCTAATTTATGCCAATCTTCTGTGTGTGTGCAGATTATGTTTTCTCATTATGGTCGCTTAATAGGTCAACATACAAACTAAGATAAAGTGCACGATATGAAGCATCCCCGTTTCCTATTGGTCCAGCAGTGATCGGTGATAGCCCCACACAAGTTCATCAGAAATATTTGTCTTAAACTGGTCTTATATTGGGGTTATTAACTAATGCATGTACCTACTCTAGTTCCAGAATCGAATTGTTTCAGATCGCGCGAACACGTTGCGCATTTATGTTAAAATATAATATATAGTATTGTTTCTTTACTTATACAAGTATTGTTTGTGAATACGGCCGCTATTGTCGTGATGTTTACCCTCAGATTCGCCGTGACTCCGCTCTCCAAATCATTTCGGATGCGTTGCACTAAGTCCTTGGCTTTGCTCTCATGAATTTGCTGCAGCGCCCTGAGCTTCGATGATGTAAACATTGGTGACATGCGCTTCCTCATAAAACTCCACAAAGGGTCCTGTGAAAATATCACTATAAGCGGTCACTACACCGATAATTTCTATAACTATCACTAACAATGGAAAGGAGAGTCCTAGTATTTTTCCCATGTTCATTTCATATCGGGATGTGGTCCATTTTGGCTGATTACCGTTTTACACAACATTATTGCTGTCTATCCTAGTTCCTACACACATTGTAAGCACTCACATTGACAGTAAACAAATTGAGTGATCCAACGGGATCAGAGCTGCCGGAGGAGAGCAGCCTGTTCGGGAACACGTCTGCATCCCGGAGCAGGATCTGGCGCGCGAGGCCGGGGTCGGTGACCACCAGGGCCGGCCGCCAGAACAGCCAGACCCCGATGAGGGGAGACTTGAGCTCTTTGTACAACTGCTGCATCCACATACCCTATAGGAGCAAATTAAACATTGTATAAAAAAACGTATCTGGAGTTAAGACTCTGTGAGATTTCGCGAGGGAGACAAATATTTTGTTTATATTATTATGATATTATTATGTAATCTGATATTTATTAATAACATTCACAGACCGCAATAAAGTTTTTGCTTTAAATAAGCAATTATACCCACACAATAATCGTGAATAATGTAGGTACCTAATCAGTTTTAATAGTTCTAGTCCAAATTTTCGAGAATAATTTATGGTCTTTGCTTAATATTTATAAAATTGTCATCAATTATTCTTAAAACCGACATACTTATGTTTTCACTAAGTACCTACTCCTTTTCGATTGGGTACTTTGTAATAATTATTTTTCTTCTCATCGCTTAATTATTGAATTACAATCAGTGAATATTAAATAATAATTATATACACATATTACAAATTACTTACAGGATTCTGTTTGTGTAAAAAAGTGAGGCTGCCCAGTAATGGGTTTGGTGGTTTGTGGGGAACGCCCCGCTTCTCCCAAAAGCCCCTCAGCTCCCGCCATTGCAGCCACAGCCAGGCCGCCAGAACCACGAGCACTAACGTTATTAACGATAACGTCATATCGGGCCAATGTTACGAAAGACACTGAGAGACACTTAATTGTGCAGGTAGTGAGACCAGTTTATGCGGTGACGAATCGGCTGGTCCGCCTGATGTTTGGACTGTCGGAACGACTGCTAATATTTGAGTAACACATCAGATGAAGGGGTCATTATCAGCTGTCACGTATTTCGTCTCCGTCACGTGTGTTGCAATATCTATCGTGATAACACTAATCAGAATAAACATGTATCCAAAGAGAGCGATGCAAGTATTGATAATATTACGATAGCGAATCATGCATCTGAATTTCAATTTTTATTTATTGCCGAAAACCAATAGTGACAAATGGTTTTCAAAACCTTTTCAAGTCAGCAGTGATAGCTCAGTGGTCGGAGACACGCTTGAAACACACGCATGCAAGTATGTAAATACACTCTTCAAACTTCTAAATCATTAACCCATTACACTAGAAGAGAAACGATCTGTTACAGCGTGAAAAAGTCGCTTTACAGAGTAAAAACGCGAACTAACAAGTTAGCAAAGTCTTGGAAGAGCCTAAACGATGCCGCCCAATATATTTTTTTGCCGATCCTTACAAAACTTCTTGAGCGGTTCACTAAATGTCGAGTCATTTGTTTGTTTAGCTATTCCTACCAACCATGGAAGGTTAATTAGACCGGCATGCAAGAGTATTACTGCCAGTATATGACTGTTCAACGCGACGTTTTTGTCTTATACTATGATCTGAATAGAATTGTAGTTGTCGATGATCACACCCAAAGTAAAATTTTCTACATCCATATTTTTTTCTTTAAAAATTTCAGCAAAACACCGGTTTGAGGAGGCTCATGTGAAGCAGTTACCGTAGTTTGACAGATCCCTGAAGTTTCCCACCTGAAGGAGAGTGGGACCGAGTGAGGGGAGAGGAGTGGGCTTGACCTTCCGCCTCTCGCTCTCATCGCACGAAACGCAGCAATAATACTTTATGCAGCTACTTTATGCTGTTTCTCTGTGAGCGTTTGTAGGTCCACGGTAGGTCGAATCGGTCCATATGAGCTGTTTGGCCCTACCATCTATAAATGGTGATCTCACCGATGCCATCATTGTTTAATACGAGACAACTCTACCATGAACCCTCTACCTTAAACGTTAAAGTCTAAAACGTAAAATATTTGTGTGACAAATTCTTAGTTCCACCGCTGACCGATAGATATTGTAACGTATGCGTTAAATCATTTTGAGATGTATTTTCAAAAAATTACACCCATTGGTCCCGAATAACTGGATTATTTGAACTCGGCAAACACACAATTTGTCAGGGGTGTCTCACCCCTAGCTAATTAATAATTATCCGAGGGACGCGGCGGGAGCGCGGGGGATGGGAAGAATACTAATCCGCAGGATCCTTTTGTGTTTATTCTATTTAAAATGTTATACCGAGGCGAGAGGAGACGAGTAGGTATATGATTATGATAATTTGTCGATATTCACTATGTTGCTGTCCCTTACGGGTGTCCGTATCGTGACGTCACCAGCGCATTCTTCCTTCAAGGTGCTTCATAGTTATTGTCTTTGCTTCTTTGACAGAGTCGACCCACGGGCAACCCACGGGCGGGGGCGGTCTAAAATCTCCGGCATTTGTTACCGGGCCAAGTCGAAACAATCCCGAAATATGTGTCGGCCAGATTTGGATGGCAATTAATCAGCATTAACGCTCCTCCATCTGTCTGTGGGGATTACTGCCGACACAGGCGCCGCGTCTCAAGCTAGACGCGGTGCCTATTGGATAAGACTTAGGGGCGGAGGTAGCGGTAATATAACTTGCATTACTTATTTAGTAGATATTTTTGTGTTTCGAAATATACTCTAACCGCATACCTATTTAGTCAATTATGGTCAATTATTACTTCCTAAATGCATTTACATTCAACAGATAGCTTTTCGTGATCCCACATTTAACGCTGTCTTTGTATTATATAGGGGACTTTGCTGTCAACAATGTCCTACTCCTGAAAGCCAGGGTATCAGCTATTGGTGATCTAATAATTATACTTTTAATAATAACACAGTCCGCTAAGTTTCTTTCCGAATCATCTTAGGCGAGGGTGCTTTCTAAGCTCTTTGTTGCATTGGCTGTAAGGAAAATAGCACCTATTGCATTCTAACGAGGTTGACTTGAAAACTCTTATGGATTGACCCCTGGCAATGTGGGCTTGGCTTTAGCAGCCTAGTCTGTCTGAGAACTAGGACGCACGGGGATTAGGATAATTTAGATCACACGAACACCTATGTTCAGATTGATGAATTACAATGTTTCATCTCGAATGGTCTTATTAATTGATAATATGTATAAATTGTTAACTTGGGCAGGAAACTTTCAAACATCAGGAACTTCGAGAACTTTCTTAAGATCATTATTATATTGTTCCGCGGTTAGATACCTACTGGTATAAATTTACTTGTGTACCTACCTACACACACACTTACACACAAATTCACGTGTTCACATTCCATATCTCATATAAACTCACTCCAATGAAACCAAACCTTGGTATACTTAAGCTTTGAAAACGTCACGCTGGCAATTTTCGGGCAATTCCGAATGCATAAAACTTTACATCCCACCGCAAAATCAGCCACCAATGTACCGAGACTCTCGGCAACCTCGAAACACGTCCCCTAGTTGAATATGATAAAACAGGACCGCAGGTCGCGTTACCCTGGTTTCCCTAACGCTGTAACTGTTAATTCCCAAGAACAGCCAAAACCTTTCGTCTTAACGAGCGACAGTAATTAAGAAGTGTTTAAGAGGCTCTCGGAGCGCGCGGCCTCGGAGGCTTGCGCCCAAGTTATGGGGAATTGATAACTTTTAGTGTGAAGCGATTACTCTTAGCTATTGAGGATTATTTGAAATGGATACGTTTGGGTATCTACCAAAAAAACTAGTTGAATACATAAATATTGCGTGTATTTAGTCTCTGTCTATGACTTGTTTCGGTTAGAAGTAGCTTGAAGTGGAAGGTGGAAGGACAATGTTGACATAACAAAGGCTCCGTTTGGACCCTATGGCCCTATAAAATAAATCTACGAAGACTAGAAAAGAGTGACCCAGATTGACAGCAACTCCAGTCGGAAGTATCTAGACATTGATACTTTTTTGTGGTAGGTACCTATACGAGTATCATCTTTAGCAGGTGCCATGCAAAATATCGTGCATTATTAAAATAAAACCTTATGTAGGTAGATCTATGCAATTATGTACATACTATCATTATTATTATCACACACACACACAAGGTCACCCTTAACATTTAAGTACTAAGCAGCAATTTCAAGTTTCGTTAGGTGCCCCAAATTCGACCACAGAACTACGTCGCAATTAAGTAGCGATGCCAATTACGCAGCCGTGTTATTTGGCCAAAGTATTACAGTACCAAGTCGGCAGTTCAAAGTTAACGACCCTCGCACTAGTTGGCCAACTCGCTCCTAGTTTTATGGAAACCGGTCGTACCTGCCCTGCGGCACAAACTGCCGGGATTCCTTGCTATTCTTAGTTAATT
Organism: Notodonta dromedarius; assembly: GCA_905147325.1. Lineage (NCBI taxonomy): Eukaryota > Metazoa > Arthropoda > Insecta > Lepidoptera > Notodontidae > Notodonta > Notodonta dromedarius. The sequence goes on along the minus strand of LR990173.1, from coordinate 10,896,092 downwards.
AAAGCAATATAAGTTACGATTTGTGGTTGAAGGAAGGCTATATTTTTTTTCCAAGATTACTTAGGTACCTACTACCTAGGAGTGAACTCATGGACATAGTATGGACGGCGTTGAGATAGAACAGAGAACCATTCGATTATACTAGCCCTCTAACTAGTACCTACACTATAACACTAAGTAGATACCTACTTAACTACTATTTTAGAGTGGCTACTGGGAATTTTAATAGGTACCAAGTACTGTGATAACCACATTGCTAAGTGAAACGCCCTGTCAATATTACAATATGGAAAGTACTTAACTATTCGTAAGTGATAGCTTGGTATTCCATGTCCGTGAAGGGTCGTAAACCTCTCGCGAGGTCGGAAGGACCGGCCGCGGCATCCGGTCGTTTCGGCCACTGCCCGGTTCCAGTCGCAGGCCGCACCCGCCAGAAAATTGGGCCGACGACACGAGAGTTGATGAAAAAACTGATATTTAGATTTGGGCAGAAAACTAAACCTAAACTAAATCTATGACGTCACAGTAGGTAAGTACACAACTGGCGTAGATCTGTTAAATACTAGATATATGTACTTAAAAACATAATAGTATCTTGAAAACTATTGGCTTAAGTATCTATGATATACTTAAATTATAAACAGTTTTTTTTTTCATTGAAGTCGAATACGGAAAGCCAAAATAAAAATTAATGCATAGGGGAGAGTAGGGTAATGGGAGTCAGCGGGTAATTGGAGTCACCCTCACATCCACGAAACAGTACGTGCGAGGGACGCGAAAACGGCGTCCCTACCCCCGCTCTAGCTGCCCAGGGCTGCCTGGAACAGCTCGGGCAAGTCAGCGCCCGCGCCGTTGAGATACGCCGGTGTTTTGTTTTTGTGTTCTGCTGATATAATTTTACGTCAATGCAAATTAGAAGGTAAGTGTCAAATACCTTGCAGTATGCGATTGGGACTTTTACACTAAATTAGTTAGACGTTTGAAATTGTGATGTGCAGTTCAAATTATGTAAGTGTATTAAAGATTTTTTTTATTTTATTATTTTCCTCATAAGTGTAATTATGGGAAATGAGAGTCAAAGAAACAATCAAAGAAAACCTGATATAAAAAGAAAATAATAAAATGAAAAAAAACAGGGGGTAAAGAAAAAAAAAAGAGATGGAAAGGTAAAGTTCAGGGAAAAAATTCTACAATACAGAAGAAGGGTCCAGAAAAGGCAAAGCGCCAAGTACTGCATGAAACGAACGAAACTCCTGTATCAGATGTTGGCACTGACGACTTATGCCAGGACGATGAGGATGACGACGCAGAAAATGCTGGAAACACATGCCTGGTCTGCAAGGATTTTGGAAAAAACAACGAGATGTGGTTCAAATGCACCTCATGTGGGCTATGGGCTCACGCGAAATGCACTGGGTGTAACTCGGCTGAAGGTTATGTCTGGGATATGTGCTAGATTTTCTTGGACTCCGATTGCCCCCAGGGTGACCACAATTACCCCCATGTTGGTGTAATGGGAGTCAAAACTGTTTTTTTTTTAACATTTATAATATCCAAAGTTAATTGTCAAAGTGACTGATAATTATTTCTCATGATCGTTAATTACAAAAACAATGTTTAAAGGCGGTTGCAATAAATAGTTTGTTTATGATTACAATTTTATTTGAGTTCTCGCTTAAGTGACCCCATTACCCTCTTTTACCTTATACCTACACTTATCTACTATTTATTAATAAGTTAGAGTCAAACAGACAATGATTGTCGTGTCATCCCCCCCCCCCCCCCGCCCCGCCCCGCCCCCTCGCCGCCATGGCCGCTCAAAGAGAGCCACGAAGCGTGCAATGGAGATAAATCCGAATCCTCTTTGAGACGAAGCCTCCCATAACGAGCTTTGTAAACTTGAGCTGTATTTGTACTGAATAATGGATGTAAAAATTGTTTACCGTCTTCTCAGATGAACGTGGCAACCTTCACAATAGTTTACTTATTTTATTAGGTAATCAGGTAGCTTGCGTAATGTTCGGTCCATCTTTGGGTGTACCGCTTATAGTGATCCACAGTCGATTAAAAGGAGCTCTATATAGAATAGAATTTGTCGATTGATGTCGACTCATCTCATTTTAACAACGATCGATGGCTCGATCGACAGCTGTTAGATTAGTGTGGTAATACCTACCCGTATGGATGTCCGTCCTACACTGTTTTCCGGCTTGGACACGTTAAGCTGTCCCGGCTATCACAGCGTTAAGCCACGTCGGCCTTCGGGCGGCTTCAAACTTCCCGACACTAGAGTCTGTCCACTCGCTGACACGAGCGAACCAACGTAGATACGAGTACCTAAATCTTGTAAAATAAATGCTTAGGTCAGTAGTTATCTAAATTGGAAACATTTTTTCCTAAATACCTACATAATTCTGTAAACAAAGAATACTTACTTAATTTGAAATCCTCACCGATCATTAATCCTTGTCAATGAAACTCCGATTCTGTAATTAAGTCCGTCGTAAAACAAAAAATGTTTTACTTATATCGACAGCCCGCGACCTAATTTTGGGGGGGTAAAGCCACGGTTGCACTGCGAGCGGAGCGGACAGCGAGAATTGAGGAAAATGGGTAAACATCCTTTTGTTAATGCTGCTAAACTTAGCAATTTTTCAAAAGTTCGTGGATTACTTACTTATTGCAGATGTTATTAGATTTTTCTTTGTGAGATTGTAAATCAGGGATTAACCACAAAAAAATCCATAATTTCTTTGTGAAAGGTATTACATGGACGTTAGGTAAAGTTGAATGCTGGCTATAGTCTGCTAAATGATTGACGTAATATTTGTAGCTTAGTCTTACCCTCCCACAGTGGAACCACAAGTTAAATGTAATGTAATTTTAATTTTTGTGCTTCAGTTATGATGAATGCTGTTTCCTTTCGTTAGATACTATAAGCTAAGACAACAATTAATCAAAACAAAATATAAAATACCTACCTACTTGCCCTCTTGTCACAAATATATCTAGTTAAAAAGCAGATCCTGTACATAACATAATTTACAGTTAAAGACATTTTTTATAAATAACTAGCTGAGCCCGCGACTTTGTCCGCGTGGAATTTAACTTAAGAAAAAAGCCCACTCCCGCGTTCTGAACCCGCACGACAGAACGCATTTTTTTAAATTTTGTTTTTCTAAAATAAAAGTAGCCTTAGTTACTGCTTCTAACATCAGCTATCTACCAGTGAAAGTCCCGTCAAAATCGGTCCACCCGTTTCGGAGATACTCTTTGATTTCATGTGTTTTTATTTTTTTACGCGGAACCCTAATTGTTTTTCAAAAATTAAAGTAGCCTAAGTTACTCCCTATTACATCAGATATCTGCCAGTGAAAGTCCCGTCAAAATCGGTCCAGCCGTTTGGGAGATTACCCGGAACAAACACAGACAGACAGACAGACAGACAAAACAATTTTAAATCGTGTTTTTGCTATAGGTGTCGTATGTACTTTCATTTGCATTTAGTGAAAAGGTGTTATTTTGATATTACAAACAGACACTCCAATTTTATTTATTTGTATAGATAGGTACCTATAATTAACATATCTGCAAACAAGCTTGCGACCCGTGTAGCTTATAGATGCTTGCAATAACCAGACATCTCTGCACGTAGCAGACGTAAAGGGGAGTGGACATAGGGAGGAAAACACAGACATTACTTACTATAAATATAAAATACGCTATCATATATAAAAACACGATATCACCTTCAACCCTGCCCACAGACATTGTAGCGGGACAGCTGTTACAAGGAACAAACAGCTTGCACTGCAAATACTGTAATCCTTTTACAAGTTTAAAGGTCATAATTTTATCCGAAAGCGTCCACTGCTGTATAAAGCCATCCCCTAGGTTTTCCACTTCGGCTCCAGTACTGCTCGCGTCAGCAGTTTCCCACAACCTTTACCCGAATTTAAAAGTACCTACCAAAAGAGAACGATGGTTAAATGTTTTGAACATCTTTGCATCATGATCCCCCACAAAGGTGTTTAAATAATCCAAAGATAACCCAGAACCGAGATCTTTGGTGATGTATGGTGTAGGCCTTTGCCCAGAGCGGGACATTTAAACGGCAAAAAAAAAAAGAGAAACCACCACATTAAATGTAATTCTACTAATTTAATTCTCACTTAAAACATTTAATACAATCAAGCTTTATAGACATCAGTGTGGTGGTAATTGATCTTCTTGTCGATCCCCAGCAGCTGTCGTATGATGAACTCGGGGAGGCGCTTGTGTCGCCAGCGGGTCGGCAGCGGGGTGTGGTTCGCTCTCTCCAGCTTGGAGGCTACATACTCTGCTGCTTGGAACTCATTGGCTTGCTTGATCATAGCAAGCAGTGCATTTTGGAATCTTTTTTCCTTAGCGTGGCGACGGTGCTGTCTGATCTGTAATGTTAAAGGATTTGGATCAGGAAACTGCATTTTTTTACTGACTATATGTTGTTGGCCAGAATGGCCATAACAACTTCACCCGGACAGAGGGCGAACACAAGTGCGCTCCAGCCAGAGGGGCAGCTAGCTCAAGGGAGCCACAAGGGGCACAACCTCGGCTTGGGCCGCTGCCGAGAGAGGTGGCAGGGGTAAAACAACAGATCGGAACGCAAGGAAACGGACTATTGCAACACAGAGAAGATAAAATTTTTCTCCAAAGAGAAGATATTGACTGTGGTAATGGTGGTAAGAACTATATTAACTAATCAATATAATTGATTTGATTTTTATTTGATTGATTTTATTGGCTTGACCGGGGTATTGCCAACCTTTGATAGATAGGCATAAAGCTGTGTTTTCGCAAGCCCAACTATTGCCTACTCTGTCCCACTGGCCTTCAGGTACACAATGTGTGACTACTACCATAGGTATTGCAATCATCATATAGGTTACAGTAACTGCTTAACGTCCACTGAGGTGTACACTGGCAAACAAGTGTGTGACTTGGTAAATAAAAATAAAAAATCCCTAAATGTATACACATAAAGCCTGAATATGTTACGCTCTTTTATAGGGAAGTTGTGTAAAAATATAAGTACTGAATTAAATACTTGTCACTATCCTCTTAGACTTAGATAATAAGCCCGCAAACTGCTATTTATAGTATCAGACCACCCACCCGGGCCCACTTATGCCTCATCCGCTTCCACAGCTTCCTTCTCTGATGTTTCTTCATCTTCTTCCTCCTGATCACAATGAGCCGCGCCGCCTGCATCTCGTCAGTCCTGGAAGCCGGGAGCCCGACTTCCTCCTTCCGCCATTCCTTATCCAGGAGCGGCAGGATCGAACGGGGATTGACTATAGGTATATAAGGTATAGGATCTTGTTTTATTCCATTCTCTCGCGGTTTATCTGCAATTTCTACGCCGATACTTCTCGGAGAAAAGGAGAGTATCCTTGGGTTGCATATTACATCTGACCTCGTTTTCTGGACGTTTGTGAACTGCGGCTTACATTCAGATACGGTTTTTAATGCTGTTTTGATGTTCAGCAGGCGAAATTCTGTAATTTATAAAGGTAAATTGTTAGTGTAAATATTTCGATAGTACGATTATAACCTCAAACTAAGATGCGTACGTTTTATAGTCTGGTGAAGAGAGTTCATCATCTTGGTGATTTTCTCCTTTAAATATTATATGTTACATAATTAAATCAATGGTTTTCTTGAGATATTGCTGAAAAACAAAGTAAAAATTAATTATAGGTTGACAACTGAACAACTGAGCGAAGAACCACAGATTATCATTAATCTCTATGCTAAAGACTAGAGCGAAAATCGATCTCGCTTTTTGGCCTGTGTTGTCTCTATTTTCTGTTGTACGTGATGTCATAAAATCATGAAAGTAGTGTGAAGTAGTACTGAAAGCGTAGTGAAAAATTTTAAGAAGTGATAGTCACTATTCAATATACTTTCACAAAGATCGTCTATAAAATTGTTTTATTTTATCTTTATGTAATAATTTACTAAACAAAAACAGATCGTTTGTAGAAATATGTACGAAAAATCAAGTAAGAAAATTTGATAGAATAAAATAATAATTTAATTAAAATTCGCAAAATATACTAAGTACATTCATAACCCACAAACGAGTTCATAATCATGGGGAACACGTCCCACGTCACCGACGACTGCTACTGCCATCTGTTGACCTGAAAATTAAAACGAAATGCAGAATAAAAGATAGTCTTTGGTAATTTAATGAAAAATTATAGGACATTCTTGGACATACATTTCCGGCACGAAGATGTCACACTCGACACCAATTTATTTTTGGTCCACGACATCTTTTGATACGTAAATACCTCTCTTGAGATACTTACTAAATTCTAGATTGAGTTACCTGTATTTTTGGAGGAGTAGGTAGGCAGCATTATTTGGCACCCATTAGCGGAGGCGACCTAGGTACTTACTTACTTATCTCCCAATGTAATACGGGGCAAGTCTTTCGTAATCACAGCGGCTATTTATAGCTGCTTATCGTACGATGAGTGAGAGAGCCGGAAGACCAACCCCTTCCCTCTTTCTCTCACTCCTTCAGATCGGCAATGTGCGATAATTGCCTAGCATCTACCTATAGGCTACCGTAAATTGTAAATTGTCAAACAGTAGGTATTGTGGAGATCAACAAAGAGATCTCACGTTTGCTGGACAACGATTTGGCCGCGCAGGCGATTTCGTCGAGGCACATGAGATCGACCATGTTGATGGAGTTCTTCGCGCTGTCGATCTGCACGTCGCTGGCCAGCTGCAGCGCCAACCCCTCCGAGATGCGCACGCAATCCTCGTCGTGCAGAGCCAGGCTCAGTTCTGGAACTCACCAAACAATTGTTACATTTCTTAACTCTTGGTACCTACGCCCCGTTGAGATCTGGAGTCTCCTAAATTGCCTCAAGGTCCCTACAATAATAGTTATTATAGATTCTCCTCGTCGATTTCGATGACAGCGGCCCTGAGAAACTATTAAGTACGTCTAGCGTGAGCCTGATGTGGAATGTTAGGATCTATGGGAGATGGTAGCGACCTCTATATCTCACTACTAAAAAACAGAATTCCAAGAAAGTGCTGTGAAAGTAGATGGCGCTTAACGCGAGAAAATTAACACGCAACTAGGTTGAGTATCATCTCAGGTCACAGAATAAGTAGGTACATAGATTACGGTAGGCAGGTACTTACTATTACATCCAAAATCGATAGTTTATAGCAACCGTGGTAAGTTCTAAACATAAAATGGCAAGAAGGATAAAGTTCTGATGTAGGCAACTCACTAAGTCTCCTCTTCCCGATTTCAATTTGTCTAAAGTCCAAGTCTCCGACGTTGGCCAGAAACTCCGCCGCCGCCATGGCCACGGTGCCCGCAGTTATAGCACGAGTCTTGGCTAAGATACCTGCAGTAGAATTATTTGATGTCCTATTTATGTTAACTTTACGGCCGTGCGTACGAGCCCTTAGGAGCCACTCAGTTTTAATGTTTATTTCGAGCTTGCTTTAATGAACTAGAAATACCAAACTTGCGGGGCGCCCTGTGTACAGGCGCAGCAACGGCCTATGGATAGTCTCTATCATGGACTCTAGAAAGCTGAAGGCCGAGAGCGACACGGAATATTGATTCTAATGTTCTGTAGGAAGACTTATATCCATATCCTGTATTGGACATCAATAGACTGACGGTGCAGTGGTCAAAATTGGTCAGACCAAAAGTGATCTCACCAAAAACCCCAGTCTCTCTGTAGGATATGTTGAAAGCCTTGTACTCGGTGAAGATGTCGTCCCCAGCCATCATGCCGATGGGCGGCTGCGGGGTGCGGTCCATGTAGTGCTGGCCAGTCTGCATGTTGCCCGTGCCGCAGGCGGCTGCGATGATCGCGTGCTTCAGGAGACCACTGTTGGAAGTTTGGTCATATCACCTTGACTCTCTTTATCAGAACTATAATATAGGTAACCACCGCGATTGTATTCCTCGAAAGGGGTTAAACCTCCATATTTCGCCGGCGACGATGGATAGAAGTTCTAAGCGAGAGTGCTCGGAAATTGCGGTTTCTGTTATTTGAAAACTTCTTAGTATAGGTCTACCAGAATCTCATGGCAAATGGGGAAATAAAAATTTGTTGTGTGCAATACTGGGGAAATTGGATTAAACGATCTTGATACTGTTTAAGTTTTATTTATATCTTTAGTCATTAATTAACATGAAGTATACTAGGTATGTGTATGAAGAATGTTGTTATACATCGGGTTCTTAACATAGGAAAATATGACAAAGAAAATAAATCCAATCATATATTACTTTATGTACTAATTTATTATAATGTTACGTACACGTACAGGGGTAGGTACAATTAATGCCGTTAAACGTGTAAAAAGGGTTTATTTCGCTCTCCACAAACTCGACAAATACACAGCACTACACTAGTTACACACAACAAGCACCGTTCCGAATCAATTAGCAGACTCGCAGTATTCCAATATTATCGCTCAGGTCACTGGTATATTGCTCTTCGTTCGCTTACTTTAGTTCCGTACACTGTCGCTTCCAAGAAGTAACTAACTCGCTGCCCGTCGTCGACTTCTTATATATCGAATAAAGATGCGAGCTGGTGTTTTCCTGAACATTCTCGGAGGTATGTAAGTAATAATAATCGCAATCGAACGATCCCGAGACTCATTGTTGGCTTTCCTTTGTATTCGTTCGCGAGTAGGTATTCGCCGCCGTCGCGCCGATAACGCAAAGGCGTTCACCTTATACCTACAATCTCGAACATTCAATTTTTGAGACCTTTCATAATTAATCGATGGAGTACATCTAGACTAACAATGCGTTTTTGTATAAAGCTGATAAAATAAGGATCCTTCGAGATATTTGACCAAATAGTTTCTAGGTCGCAACAATAATATCGGTTAAAAGTTAATAACTCATTCAGAACTAGAAAATGATTCCAAGAACTCCACTTGCATTTCTTGTTCTTCATCAGATGATGAAGATAAAGAGGTATTTATTATAAATCGCTCTTCCAGCATTTCAATTATTTTATCTTTCTCGAAGAAATCGTTTTCAGTTTTCTTTACATGTTCACAACATTTTCGCCAATCCTCTGCACCGATTTGTGAGAAAGCTTCTTCTGTTAATAATTTAATGTCACTTGCAGGCCTATTAACATTTTTATCAGCAACTTTTTGCTTCATTATACCCCAAATCATTTCTATAGGATTCAATGTGCAATGATAAGGTGGGAGCCTTAAAACTTCGTGACCGTGCGATTTTAATACTTCATCTATCTCATATAAGGGCGCAGACATGTTTTGTTTCACTACTTCAAGTAGTTGACATTTACGCCAAAGATCATCATAATGTACATCATTTGCACGAAGCCATTCTTTTATATCAGCGATACGATTGGCTTGTGTGGGCGGTTTGTTCAAACGTACGGAATGATAACTAGCATTGTCCATAACGATTAGTGAAGGTCTTGTCAAATTTGGAATTAGCTTCTCTGTCACCCATTTTGTAAAATTGTCCTTATTCATGTCGTGGTGATAGTCAGCAGATACACTTGTTGACCTGTACACCAGACAACAATTTGGTACAAAGCCATTTTCTCCACCAGCGTTTACAATAATCCACCTCGTTCCAAGTGATATGCTTTTAGATGGACCTGCAATATCTTTGCTTTGCCAGCACTTGTTCACAGAACATGAACCATGAATATAAGTTTCATCTAAATAAATTACATCCAATTTATTTTGCTCTTCAGCTTCGCGGTTTTCCTTTATACGCTTCAAAAACTTATATCTTTGAAGTTTTATGTCATCTCTCTCCATCAAAATGATCCTTTTTGATTGGCATTTAACATATTCAAAACCTATCTCCTTAAGTATAAGTCTGTAAAAAATAATAAAATTTATCATGTTACTGAAACGATAGCTTAGCCAATCATCAACATCAACATCAGTCTATATACGTCCCACTGCAGGACACAAGCCTCATCTTACGAGTGAGAAGGATTATTACTTAATATTTTTCTTACCTCAAAGATTCTCTCCCACCGTTGAAATCAATTTCTTGTCGAAGAATTTGTAACAGTTTCATTACTGTTGGAATTTCCTTCCGAACTGTATAGAATTCATTTACTTTATTCTTTATCAACTGTAAATCGAAACTGTCCAAGTTGATTTTCTTCTTCCCCCCTCTCCTCTTTTTACCAGGCGTGGAAAATACACCATCGTTCGATGTGCCCTCACCTATGATTCGCCGTATAGTAGTACTGGAAACCCCTATAAAGAAGCTATAATTAAGTAAGAAAAATATAAAATAAACTAAAAGTATCAAAACAACTCAGTCCAACTTACCGGTCAACTCTACGACGCGCTTTAAAATCAAAGATTGAGTTTGATTTACGCCTTCTTCTTCCCTTATTTTACGATACACATTGAAAACAATATTTCTCGCTTGAGATCGAAGTGGCTTTTTCGACATTTTCACAAAAACAATAAATTGCCAAGAAGATATCACAAAATCTCAACAGCGGTTGACAAACCTTGTACTTTGATTTGGCAGGTGACAATGGACATTGCCATATGAAAGTCACATTTTTTTTATATTTTTTAATGCCATGAGATTCTGGTAGACCTATAACAGAAGTTTTTTGTGCATTTATTGTGATCGATTCTTGGATATCGGCCGGCAGGTCGCGCGTGCGGCTTCATTGCTACGAAACTCTATATAACCCAGGTATATCACAAAATTACCTACCTAGTCAAGGTTTCCAGAGTCTATTACTTATTATTAAAACTTCTCAATACACTTAATAAACTGCTGCTGTCTAGCTGGACGTCTTCGCCGATTTGTAGTTTAGATGATAGGTGCCTCTAGCTGTACAAAGGTGTGGTTCTGACCTGATGTTGCATGTACCGCAGCCGGGCACCGCGACGGCGATCCAGGTATCACTGTTGGCGCCCAGGTCGTAGTACTCGAAGCCAGCTCGGGGGCAAGAGTATATCTCGCACCTTTCTTCTGGACGCTCCTGTGCAATACGACTCTATGAGGACCGCGAGAGAATATAACCTGCAGTGCTCAGTTCAAAGAGCTATGGAGCGCATTGATAGGCGAACACAATACTTGAATCTAGAACTGATATTATTGACGTAACTGTTGCCACTGTGAGTCTCAAATGCGACTTGACAAGCGTGTGCCGTATCCTCCAGGTCTTAGGACAAGTCACCACTCATTAAATACTACTTAAGTAGGTAACGCTCAGTGAAGCGTAACTGAGAAAAATACTTACTGAGACTTAAGTTGCCGTTACGTTGTGTCTTATACAAATAAGCAGGGTTAGGAGAATAGGGAGTGAGACAAGACCTGGTTGGCAATTAATTGGACTGCGACACAAAACCTAGTGAAGTAGGTATACACTTCACTAACCCGTCTAAACTGAATCTTCTCAGAAAAGTTCAACACTTCCTCGAACGGTACTCCGACACTGGCTACTGTACAGCAGTTGGTCTTGAACATGTCTCTCACATAGCTGTTCAGATCGTCTTCACTCATGTCATTGATCCTGCCTGGCGGGCAGAAGACGGAGTTGGCGAGGGGCCCGGCCCAGCAGGCCTTCTGAACCAGGTCGATGACTCGCTGTTCCGGAGACATTCGGAAGTGGTCATCGTGGAGTAGAGGCTTTAGGGGGTCAATATCCCATTGGTTGTAGCAACACCTGTCAGATTTTTAAGGAGGAGGAATGATAGGTACTTAGGTACTTAGATACTCATTTTGTAACCAAAGTAGGTATAGTATGTGGATAGATATACCTTATTCAGATATAGGTATATAGAAGATTCCTTCCAAGATATTAGGAAAACTTATTCGTTTTGAGTCACACATTTCTACTTTTAACGGTCACTCCTGAAAGCCTAGGTACGCCTACACAATGGGAGACTTTAAGCCTGACCCTGGGAAATGACCTATCTTGGAACTTGCAACAAATTTAATCCAAATAATAGAAGTTGAACACTTGTACAGTTGGTAAGCAGGTAACTATTTACAAACATAACTATGAGGTCTCATAATAGGCGCGAGCGCACAGCGAATGGAGAAATAGGTATTAAACATTCTATGGTGTTGGTCCTTTGCTTCGACATGTTTGTGAATACGGTAGTTTGCTAATTCTATGTACTTATGCAACTGAGTGGCCAGACTGTAGATATTGTACATAGACTTCACATCAATATCAAAATCAAAACAAATAAGCTTATCTTCGTGAAAAATCTACTGCAATTCACCAATTGCACCTACCTATTTGCATACCTTGAGGCTTCAATATAGGACCTACTCTCGATATGAAGTACCCACCTCACAGCGGTATCTATCAGAAAGTTTTTCAAATTCGTAAAACAGGACGGCGGACATCTCAGCGTGTACGCGATCGATTGTCGGTCGCTGGAGCACGTGATGGCGCCGCCGTTCTGAGCCAGGTAGCGCGTCTTCAGGAAGCCGGTGTACCCGCAGCCCGAGATGGCACCGCTCGCACGGAGGAAGTGGCTCACGCCGAGGAAGTCGTCGAACTCATAGCGGGAACCGGCCTAGAGGTGGACTATCCAGGTACTATGATCTTACACTATGATCCGAGTCCTTTAGGAAATTAATAGGTAAGCTCTTGCGTTATAGATTCAGGGCCGGAAAGACGTTTCGTTAGCTAGATTGAGATAGATAAATAGAGCAACCGCTGCACAGGCAAGGGTCTGACTCTTAGATTAGAAAAACACAACTACTTAAAAGCTACATTATTTTCTGATCGATGTGGCCACCTGCTAGAAGCGTCCCATCATAATAAAATGGAAGTGCCTAGTCATAAAACAGAAGTTAGGGTTTTTATGAGAATTCATTTAGACACAAGATCCACTATGCCAGATTATCGACCAATCATTATCCAGATAGCCGACGAATAATGATTCACTAACTATTATACCTACCTACTTCTACACACTTCTGAGTAACCTATTCTTTTTGCGTGAGAACTTCTCACTGTGAACTATTCGCTCATAGGTACACAGTTCGTTCGTGTGCAGTAGATGCATCCCCACATATCAGGGTAGATCTTACCTGGTACATAATGGTACAAGCGGCCATCTGCGCGCCCAGCGGCTTCGCAGCGGCGACTTTGATGCCGTTCATCAGAACCGAGCGCTGCACGTCCACGGGACCGTAGTCATGCTTCGGCCATGCGACAGTGTTCCCAACACTACTTAACGATAAGTACCTTACAGGAAACCTATGTAAGGATCTTAGTTTAATCATGATTTAAGGTAATTGAGTGAAGAGCATGTAACAGAGGTGTTTTTGTAATGTTTTGGTAATGGTATGCGAAAGAGAATACAATAAGCATGCTTGCATGTCAGAAGTCAAATTCAAAACTTCAAAAGTATGCTTTTTAAATCTAGTTACGTTCTCTTTGATCTATAGCTTTAATTAAGTAAATTATAAAATTAATAATACGAAAAAAATAATACGAAAACCCGACTGCGTAAAAAGTAAGCTTTAAATATAATGACATGAGCTTTTATACTGGTATGACATACATAAGATAAGAATGACATTTCCAAGATCGCTCTTTAACTTTACGATTTGTTAATACGGGCCTATGACCCGATCGCATTTTGGATCGCATTAATATATAGATGTCACAGATAAAAATAATACCTAGGCTATTTAATGAATCTTAAATGACTCATCAAGACATTATAATGAGTAGTTATTCAGGCATGCAGAATGTTCGTAATTAAACTCGAGACTAACCAGCCTGAATAGTAAGGTTTGTTAAAGCCGAGCGGCTAAATTAAGACCGATGCAAACTAAGGTTAATTAGGATTATTAACAAGGTTGTAGTCGCGACTTCTTTTGCGCGGACTTTCCTTGGTGTTTTTCTATATTTTGTGGTAGGTATTCTAACTCGTTGTACCTTTAACCAAAACACCAAATTATTTGCTATCTTAGTATAGGTAAGTAGGTATACCTATATCAATAAATAGTAAAATTCGCGGGCAGTTTGTAGTAGTTTGAAGGAATCACCAAAAATAGTTTAGTAGTTTTTTGCGTGAAAGAGTAACAAACATACATCCACACTTAAAAAACTTTTGCATTTATAATATTAGTATGATTTTGATTAATAATAATAATTTAGCCCTTTTGACGTCCCACTCCTGGGCACGGGCCTTTCCTCACTACGAGGGGGATTCAGGCCGTAATCCACCACGCTGGCCCAGTGCGGGTTGGCGGATTTCACAAGTCTTTCAAAAATTGGTTAGATTTTCTAAGACATGCGTGTCCTCACGATGTTTTCCTTCACCATAAGCGAGTGATAATCATACTTATAGAAATTACCTGCAGAATCTTGATTACCTGCAGTTAACCTTTGCCCGAGCAGATTTGCATGTTTACTGCCGATAGGTACTGTTTTGAAACGGCTTTATTATCATCAGTAGCTGTGTTAAATATAATAATAATGCTCATCGTATCAGTCATTCCGTTCGTTCAAGTGACACGCCACGGAGTTCGAGAGATCTCGGTTCGGTTTCCATGCTAGCCTCTTGTGTCCTAATAAATCCTGAATATAAATACCGTACCTTAATGTATAAATTATTCCACCGAAGATTTCCCAAGACCACGAAACCCGATATTGAGTGCTACGCGTGGGTACTTGTTGTTAGTAGTGATTCCAACTTTAGATATTTCTTTTATTATCCTGCCAGTCAAATTATCGTGGAAAAATTAAGTCCGCGCAATGCGCCAGGAATACGAAGATAAAGCCGAACATGCTAAGCTGTTGGACAACAACGACCCCTTGGGGCACTTTAAACAACGCTTCTATATGAAGAAAGGCGAAATATACATGTGCGGTAACTCCCTCGGACTCGCGTCCAGAGACGCTGAAGAATCCATATTACAGGTCATTAAAAAATGGAAAAACGGAGGCGTGAAAATATGGCATGTAGACGACGGCAAGTTCCACTTATATTCAGCTTATTTATCTGAACTAATGGCTCCTATAATCGGCGCAGACACAGACGAAGTCGCGATCACTGGCGGCACAACTGTTAACATACACCAAGCGCTTAGCACATTGTATAAACCGAGCGCGAACAGGTATAAGATTCTAGTAGATGACATAAACTTCCCTACGGACAGATACGCTGTGGACAGTCAAGTAAAACTACGCGGATACGATCCCGAAGACGCCGTCAAAGTAGTTAAAAGTAATGGGACATTTGTAAGAGAAGAGGACATTATTAACGCGATGACTGAGGACATAGCTATGATATTACTACCGACAGTTTATTATAGGACTGCTCAGATATTAGACATGGCAAAACTGACTAATGCTGCTAAAGAAAGAGGTATTATCATAGGATGGGACCTCTGTCACGGCGTTGGGGCTATAGAAATTAATCTAAAAGCAGTAGATGCAGATTTTGCAGTGTGGTGCACTTATAAGTACTTGAATGGCGGACCGGGTTCAACGGGCGGCTTGTATATTAATAGAAAACATTTTAACGTGACACCGGGGCTGGCAGGATGGTTCGGTAATAAGAACGAGACGCAATTCTTATTAAAACAAGAGTTCGATCACAAGGAAGACGCTTGTGGATGGCAAATCGGTACACCAAATATATTTTCCATGGCGACATTGGAGGGTTCACTAAAAATCATCAATGAAGCAGGTATGAAGAATATTAGGACGAAATCTCTACACATCACTGGGTATTTAATGTATCTTTTAGAAAAGAGGCTGGTACATTACGGGTTTTCTATCGGAAATTCGAGAGAGGATACGAAGAGAGGCGGACATGTATGCTTAGAACATGACGAAGGGTATAGCATCAGTATCGCGTTGAAGTGTCGTGGTGTTGTGTCCGATTTCAGACCACCGAATGTCATTCGTTTGACGCCGGTTGCGTTGTATACGAGTTACGAAGATGTGTATGATATGGTGGAGATTCTAATTGATATAATGAACACTAAGGAATATAAGAATATTGGAAAACAGATACATTTTGTTGTTTAGAACTTAAAAGTATACTATCACGCCTGTTATGCAGCTAACAGTACCTACACAACAATTTCACCGATAGTATGTTTATCCCATTTTTATAAAGAAGAAGGCCAAATGCCAAATATTATACCGGGTGTATTCCCCTAAATGCGAGGGGGATCGGGTTATACCACACTAGTGCGGTGCAGGTTAGCGAACTTGCACGACTTTTGAGATGTTTCTCTTTACCGTTCAGCAAGTGATAATCTTAAATAATTAAACAACCGTCGACTACTACGATGGTCGCCAACATTTTTTTTATGTGAAGGGATCGTATATTGTTATAGCCGTGTCACGCGTTTACATGGTCCTGGGTTCAATCCCCGGCTCGTACCGTTGGGTTTTTCGCAATCTATGTACGAATCATTACCTACATGGTGAGAAAACCTGCATGTCTTAGTAAATCTAACTAATTTTCGAAAGACGTAATCCGACAACCCGCACTTGCCAGCGTGGTGGATTATGACCTGATCCCCCTCGCATTGAGGGGAGGCGGTATAAGGGCTACTTATCATTACTGATAATCTTAGTTTAAATATATTATGATATAGATAACCTTTTATGAAAATGAAACAAACAGGGTTTGGTTTTCTTTATATTTTAAATTGAAAATAGGCTTAAACTATTTTACTCGAGTTGCAATGTGATTATATCGACATGCCGTAAAATGTATCATATCACAAATCATCAAATATGTCTTTTAGGGATTTTTCTAAAATGTTTTTCTTTTATATTCCAACTATAATCACACCACAACGTTCCATTTATAAATAAAAAAAATAATTATTGTATAATCATTAACAAAATGTCAAAAGGTCTATCAGTGTTGCTGGCCAAAATAAAAAAAAAATCTTGTTTTATTGTTTAACTGTGACAACATTTGTTTGTAACTTTTCGTACTTACAACTTAGTTGGGACGTAGCAAGATTCACCCTTTCTTTAATAAACCTTAATAATAACACTCTTTCTATTTATTTATTACTATTTACAGTAATTTACATCACAAGAGCACGTTGTATGGTGGTTTTTGGACGATACAACATTTATTTATATACTTTTATATTTTTTTTTTTATTCACACGTAAAGTAGTAAAAGGAACTAAAAAGTAAGTCTAAAATTTTGACTGTATAAATTAAGTCACCTGTTTTTTAAGCTCATCACACTTTGAAACAAAGGATAGGCGCACGCGTCAGCAATAATTATGTATGTCATTGCCTCTCATAGTTAAGTCATTAGAGAAAGCGAAAGGCGATGATAGAAAACGAGAATGACTGTCTCGGTCTTAATGAGTTAAGAATGGGATCAATGAGTTGCATACATAATATTCATTGATATAATAAGTTATTAAACTTGGATAATCATTAAGGAATTTTTACAGCAGGCATTTAATTACCTATCTACAAATGCTATCAGGAAACTCGTTTCAAAGCTCATCCGGAACTCGTAAAATGGAAAATTGCCTTTATTTTGTCATGTTTACTGCAATTTCTTTCAGTAATTGGTAGGCACTTATACTTAGTAAATTTTACAATGACTCTTATGCCACTGGCATATGGGTTAATCTGCAATAATACGCGTGCCGAAGCGACTTCAATAACATTTTTTTTTTTTTTGTGAGAGCAGCAGGCCTAGCACAGCCGGCTGCGAAAAGACAAATTGTATGATAAAACAATTTTGTCACATTCTCTCCTATGCATTAAGAAAGAGAGGGAGCGAGTCGGGGCGACATACATTCAGTCAAGAAAGTATCGGGAATGGATGATTTATTTATGGTTCCAAATTCAAATTTTTGTTTTTTTTGTTGTTGTTAGATTGGCACAACTGTTTTCTATTTTGGTGCGGAGTTTGAGTTGCATCTGTTATTTATATTAAATACGGTGCTGTTTTTAGTTATACCATATCTAGTGTGTATTGCGAATTTCATAATGGACAAAAACATCGAACAAAGATTTCGTCTTAAATTTTGCATCGCCAATGGAATTTCGTGTTCGGAGTCACTGAAAATGTTATAGAAGGCTTACGGTGAATCGACTTTATCAAACACGCGTGCTTATGAGTGGTACAAAGCGTTCAAAAGCGGTCGAGATGTGATGGAAGATTTGTCTCGCTCTGGTGGGCCATCAACGTCTGCAACTGAAGTTAACATTGCAAAAGTGAAGGAAATAGTGACTGAAAATCCTCATTCAACATTGAGAGAGATAGCCGCCGAACTCTCTGTGTCTCACGAGTCGATCCGTACCATTTTAAATAATCACTTGGGTATGAAACATGTTTCCGCTCGGCTAGTCCCAAAAGACCTGAATTTTCTCCAAAAACTCAATCGCATGAGAGTCGCTGAGGACATGCTAGAACGAGTCAATTCCGACCTAACATTCATGAAACGCATTGTTACTGGTGACGAGACGTGGGTTTACGAGTTTGACATGCAAACTAGTCAACAAGCTTCGGATTGGCGCCTTCCAACTGAACCGAAACCGAAAAAACCACGCCAAAGTCGATCAAAAGTCAAAGTCATGTTGACTGTTTTCTTTGACTATCGCGGTGTTGTGCACTCGGAATTCTTCCCGGAAAGTCAAACGGTAAATAAAGAATATTATTTAAGCGTTATGCGGCGTTTAAGACAGCAAATTTGACGAAAAAGGCCAGATATCTGGAAAGAAAATTCTTGGATTTTGCACCACGATAGTGCGCCTTCGCACAAAGCCATCATTGTGAACGAATTTTTGTCCAAACGCTCAAAAAATACCATCGAGCAACCACCATATTCACCAGATATGGCTCCAGCCGACTTCTTTCTTTTTCCTAAACTCAAATTACCACTTCGTGGCACCCGTTTTCAATCGGTAAAACACATAAAGGAGAATTCGCGGCGAAAACCGAACTCAATTCCGGAAACAGCGTTTAAAATTTTTTTTGATGATTGGCTTATTCGTTGGCGTAAGTCTATTGTTTCTGAAGGAGCATACTTTGAAGGTGATACAATAATTTTGGATGAATAACAAACATTTTGAGTATTATTGATCTTTTCCCGGTACTTTCTTGACAGAGTAGTAGTTCGTGTCAAAAGTCTTGTCTTGGCGCGCGTGCCAGTAGGACTACTAGCCCTAAGTATAGTCAATCCAATTTGTTATGACACTAGTGACATTTAAGTCAACAATTTATCAGTTTAGGTTACGGCGTCGCTATTGTAACCTTACGAAATTATCAAACACAAAATATTTTTTTGTTATGACACCGCCAGCAAATTTGGCCACCTACACAGACATGGCCAAAATTTGAAAAGTTTACTGATATTGCAAATCTTGGACAGCCTTTAACAAAGTAATCTCCAATATTTTACTGTCAATAAAACGCGTTGCTATGGTAACAATGAAGTATTGCCTTATAATTGCTTTGACACATGTATATTTACGTAAGTTGATTGGGGTGCAATACGTCACAGGTTGCTTGACTTTTTGGTTGTACTATAGTCGTATTTAGTACATGACATCACAAAGTTTTGTTCTTACAAGTTTTACATATAATGTTTAAAGAACGATTTTGAGTCTACCTACCTAGGTGTATAGGTCGAGTCTCGACTGTATCACGTTGAATTTCGTCCGTTTGTCCGCGAGTCTGTTCGTTCGTTTGTAACCACCATACTTGTCCGCTCACAGGGCACACGTCTGAGTGACAGATGTCTGCGCCGTATCGAGACTCTGCAAACAAAAAAGAAACATAGTTTTATTTCACTATGAAGAGATGAAGGGAAATGTATTAGCTACATTGGAATCATTCTAAGGGGTTACCTATTCTATTTACAATACTCTATCAAATCGTCTAATCCTAAAACGTTAAGAATTACATGGCTATCTACAATAATCCTACTTGATAACACGATAAGCGCCAATATTCAAAGCCAACTCAAATAACTCTCAAATCGGATAAAAAAACTCAAAATAATGACACAATGACACGGGGCACACAATTAAGTAAGTACCAGTAATCTACTATATAAAAATAAGTCGGGTTTTCCTTAACTTCAGAACACTCCGGAGATGTAATTTTGATGAATTATATCTAGCTTGCTCTCAGAATTTGAGATTTAAGGCCCTTACTTAGGTACAAATCGATATCAATTCTGAGAGCGAACTTGAGTGGATACACTATTGACATGACATTACTTAATTGTGCAATATTTGAGTAGCATTTGAGTAATTTCGCCCGTAATTTCTTTCTACAACGATCTAGCACGTAACTTGATCGCTGACCATGACCTGCGCCGGAGTGAAGTTTTGTCTGTTTGTTCGTTACTAATCGTCACGTGACTGCCGACGTCGCGGAGTGATCCCCACTTCGAGCGTTCAAGTTACGCACTGTACAAATAGTAATTACAGGATAAGAGACAAGGGTGTTGCCACACACTCGATCGGGGCGTCGAGCATAGACATCGATAGATAATAGAATACGATCTGTAGTTCCTCCGTGTGATTTTTATCACACGGAGACAACATAAAGGCTCACGCGTGGCGATTTAGAATTACTCCGCCAGCCGTCGCTTGAAGCTCTGATTAATCGATTGTTTATCGATCGATATTAACAATCGATCCATGTCGGTAGACCACAGTCGAATGGATGTGGTAACACCCTAAGATGTAATAATTATGATAACATCTACCACACAGTGATTCCGTTATACCACATAGACATTCCGTTTTGTGACCGCGGCCATTGCGCAGTGGTGGAATCGATATCGTTCTGCAAAAGGTGGTATTATTTAGATAATGTGGTATTTAATATATGGCACCTAAAACCTATCTACTCTGGTAACATTAGATTTTATCTGCGTTAGTACTAGCATCTATATTTTCATTCAATTGGGAATTTATTTGAAATGAAGTTCCATGTTTATCAGATATGCCAAGACAAATATTAATCAACGGCCACTAACATATTTAAAACCTTGGAAATCGGAACAGATTAGCAACTAGTCTCATTCGAAGCGTCTTATAGGTTAGACGTCTAACATTTTGTGTACACCAAACATAGGTAGATGATAAATCGGCATAGAAAAAATATCTAACCTACTAAACGCTTTGAATGAGGCTAGAGTTCCAAATATTTCTGAGGGTGGGGATGAAGACCATACACAGTCCCTCATGGTGCTTTTAATTTCAAATAAAACATACCTTCGGTCATACCGCGGTCCGCTCTCCCGACGAAAGTAGTAACGTCGGAGCGCCTACTAGCAAGTGAAGCCAGCAAAAGTAATATCATATAGCATCAATCGAGATTCTTTATTAAGATTCTGCCGATAGTCGTTCGCGACCCGCGATTGGAAGCGAGTGTCTAATCACGTCAAAAATAATAATCATATTTAAGGACCCATATACGGTGCGATCCGACGCTTCGATCCGTCTTTTCAAACTGATCGAAACGACGGATCGGTAATTAATGTGTGCCAATATCGTTTATTATTATTTATTATTATTATACTATCGTTTAATCAAAGTCGACATCGGAGGACGCAACAAACTATGCAATTATGAAAATCGTAGCGATAGATCGACAGCGTGGCTCTGAAGCGATCTACAAGTTAACTACGAGAGGCATGCAATTATTTGGGTTCTATGATGCCATGGTCTTATTATTGTTCCGTCTTTATTGCTCGATCGGTTGCTTCGTGTATGAGTGGCACAATTAAAGCGATCGCATCGACGGATCGCTCTTATATGGGGCTCTTTATGCCGTAGTGAGTCTATATTATAACCCGGATTGACGCAATTTGTTTTTTTTTTTATAAATATTATTTATATTTATTTCACGCTCCGGCTTAACTAGCTACTTATACGCTTTTCGTCCAGGTCGTGCGGCGGCTCGGCGGCGCACGGTGGTTCAGAAATTGAGGTCCCTAACTATAGGAATCGAAAGTCAGAATACCAAAAAAATTTGAATGGGAATACTTTAAGCCTACTAATATATATAACATATTATGATATGGGTGCCATAGAACGCTGTATGTGCGAGATAATTAATATTTCGTTTTTTTTTGTATGGAGAAAAACAGAAAATTTGATTTTTCTCGCGACTGTTTCAAACTGTAAGCTTGCCGCTTATATGGCTTATTAGGGCCCTTACAGCGATTCAAATGACATATAGAACGTACGCCTATCGTTGCCGCTTCACGAGTTAGAGCATCATGATTTTCGGAAAATTCGGTTGCTCTAAGTTGGTAACGTATATTGATAAAAAATGCAATTATATGGATAAATTTGGTCATAATTAACTTGTTTGGAGTCAATAAACCCCAATGACCCCTTTTAGAGTGGTCCAAAAGAAATTTCTCAAAGAAATTACTCAATGTAATGTTAATATCCTTATTAAAGGTCAGTTTATTTGTACACGTGTAATAACAAGAAATAAGCCAACACCGATATTAGTGTTGTCGGTAATCATGAAACAAAACAACAGGTAGTACTAATTACCTGGTAGTACTAATTAAATGACGATAATAAATAACAATAGGACACGTGTTATAACAAATGAGGAGTCATTAGTCAGGTAACAATGATAATAGTTAATAACAATAATAATAAAGAACAACAATAGTTAATAATAATAGATCGCCTAACTAATAAATGTTATGATTAAAAAAATAATATAATTATATGAAACTACAATAATAAACAAAAAAAGCTTAACTATGAGAGAATATCGTCATCTTCTAAATCAGATTCTATCATGCTCATGTCTACAAATTCAATATTTTCTTTGTCCTGCTTATCAATTAAAAGAAGCGGCTCCATATCATGGCTGACTTCTCTTTTCTTCGATTTCCTTAAAACAGGCCTAATACTTGATATATAAGGATCTGAAGATAAGAGAAAGCCGTGAAATATGTCTTCGTTGCTCGCAATACGATTGAATTTACGAGTGTGATCTTCTCGGATTTTACGGAAATCTTTATTTCGAGCTTCAGGTGCCTCTTCTGACAATTTTCCTATGGGCAGTATGCCGAAATGTTTGATAATTTCAGCACCATGCATCAAAATTTTGTGAACACTTGATGGCATATAATACCACCCATAGAGTTCTACATACATTTGAGCAGTCTGGTTTGTGAAATTAGCAAACGCTTCAGTATTTACTGGCTCCCCACATGAAATTACTTTCAAGATAGTTCCTAGTCTTCTTATCAATTCAGGATTCAAATTTGTGATTTCTGCTGTTTTCTCAGGATCTTCAAAAAATTTTCTGGCTGTGTTGCCATCGTTACTAGTTCCAGACCCTATAACAAAGAAAACTGCTCTTGAAACATGATTTAAGCAACTTAATATATAAATTAATAACTGAACAAAGATCAAGTAAACAAAACATAAAAGGAATTGATAATAATATCAACTAACCTTGTTTAACGATATCGACTAAGAGACCCATTTCTTCACGAAACTTCTGTTGTATGGTTTTTTTTCTATTCTTCAGTGCCTCCTTACAAATTTCATCCTTTGCTTGCCATTTCTGGAAGTCTAGACGGTATGCAATATGCAGAAGGCATTCCATACTTCTAATCCATGCATGAAGAGAAGACAAACCATATTGATAAAATTCGGTTGAAATAGGTTTTCTGGAAAATAAAAATTGTAATTAATGAAATATACAACAAAAATACTGCTAAACTATCTCGTGTAAAATTATAGGACTCACTTTGATATTATCTCCAACTTATTCATTTCGGAAGGAACAGCTTTGCAAATGTCACATTTTTGCGTTGACGTTCCAGATAACTGTGATGCTATTTTACCATCTATCATGGTCATAAGCATCGAATGCTTTACGCGAATGTTATTTCCCATTAAAGATGGTTCTAGTTTTTCTATTTCAGCGTCAATATTTGCCTTCTCTTCTTTGATACCCAGCTTATTTTCATGAGCGAATTTAAAAAAAAATGGCCTGCACAATAGTGTTGAGGAAGGCTTTAGATTCTCCCAGATTATCTGATCTTCACAGGTCAATCGCAGAGGCACAAACGAGCACATAAAAACACTTGAGTCATCTTCACCAGCCATGGCTTGTTTGTAGGTGCTCTGGCCTGAAGCTCCATCAAAGCCCCATTTGCAAACAAGCGTAAGCTCCTTGATGCTATCAGAGTTAACGGTAATCACTTTTCCCAGCCGTGATACCGTTTTATCTAAAATGGCCTGTAGCTTTACTTTTACTCCTCGCTCAGTAACTTCTATCGTGTCTTTTGGGGGATAACATTCTTTTTTAGCTTCAAGAACTGAAGAATATGAAGGATACAATTCCACATTTTCTTCTTTGGCACAAGCTCTAAGTGTACAATATTGCCACTTCGATAGCTTTAGAGATACAAATATTGCTAAAGCTTTTTCTGCTGAAAACTTAGGAACAAGTTTCTTGTGCTTTAAAAAGTCATTAATTTCTGTTATCTTTTCAGGATGTTCTGTTATAAACTTTAGTAGATTTGCCACTTCATTATTGCTAGAGCTAATTCCAATCGCATGTACGAGAGCTTCTTTCTCGTAACTGAGAAGCTGTTCAACTCTTCTTCTCTTTTGTGCTGGGCTTAGCTCAACAAAAGGTTTTCTTGGACTGAAATTTATTGTTGAAGTTGCAACAGAACATTTTGACGTAGAAGCAACTTCACAGGTAGAACTTGAAGTTGATGGTTGCTCTTCCCGCACAAGACTTACACATTCCAATTTGCGTTTGAATAACTCCGGCCAATTTATTTCCTCTTGCAGCCAAGTCTCATATTTTTTTATAAAAGTATGAGCAGTACGATTACATTTCGTCCATTTGACTCGCAAGTTGCAAATAAAAGTTTGACAAAACAGCCTCAGTTGTTTCTGATCTTCCTCAGACAAATCAATAATATTCTGAAACATCTGGAATAATACATCAGGACTCGAAAAACACTTATTAGTTTTCACAAACATAAAGATGTCCAAATTGGTAACAAAACCCTCCATTACGAAACACTTGTAAGTTCAAAGTGAGCACGCACAAGTGCAAATGCAGAATAACTTGGTGCAGAATAATTTCCCCTATTTATTTAAAATTATCTTCAATATATCACTATGTAATTAGGCGGTCTATTACTATTATTAACTATTATCATTGTTATCTGACTAATGACTCCTCATTTGTTATAACACGTGTCCTATTGTTATTTATTATCGTCATTTAATTAGTACTACCAGGTAATTAGTACTACCTGTTGTTTTGTTTCATGATTACCGACAACACTAATATCGGTGTTGGCTTATTTCTTGTTATTACACGTGTACAAATAAACTGACCTTTAATAAGGATATTAACATTACATTGAGTAATTTCTTTGAGAAATTTCTTTGGACCACTCTAAAAGGGGTCATTGGGGTTTATTGACTCCAAACAAGTTAATTATGACCAAATTTATCCATATAATTGCATTTTTTATCAATATACGTTACCAACTTAGAGCAACCGAATTTTCCGAAAATCATGATGCTCTAACTCGTGAAGCGGCAACGATAGGCGTACATTCTATATGTCATTTGAATCGCTGTAAGGGCCCTAATAAGCCATATAAGCGGCAAGCTTACAGTTTGAAACAGTCGCGAGAAAAATCAAATTTTCTGTTTTTCTCCATACAAAAAAAAACGAAATATTAATTATCTCACACATACAGCGTTCTATGGCACCCATATCATAATATGTTATATATATTAGTAGGCTTAAAGTATTCCCATTCAAATTTTTTTGGTATTCTGACTTTCGATTCCTATAGTTAGGGACCTCAATTTCTGAACCACCGTGCGGCGGCTCGCTAGGGTGGGCTAGTGCTACGTACAGTTGTGCAGGCGCACCGAGGGCCAGTCGTCCAGGTCGTGCGGCGGCTCGGCGGCGGCTCGCTAGGGTGGGCTAGTGCTACGTACAGTTGTGCAGGCGCACCGAGGGCCAGTCGTCCAGGTCGTGCGGCGGCTCGGCGGCGGCTCGCTAGGGTGGGCTAGTGCTACGTACAGTTGTGCAGGCGCACCGAGGGCCAGTCGTCCAGGTCGTGCGGCGGCTCGGCGGCGGCTCGCTAGGGTGGGCTAGTGCTACGTACAGTTGTGCAGGCGCACCGAGGGCCAGTCGTCCAGGTCGTGCGGCGGCTCGGCGGCGGCTCGCTAGGGTGGGCTAGTGCTACGTACAGTTGTGCAGGCGCACCGAGGGCCAGTCGTCCAGGTCGTGCGGCGGCTCGGCGGCGGCTCGCTAGGGTGGGCTAGTGCTACGTACAGTTGTGCAGGCGCACCGAGGGCCAGTCGTCCAGGTCGTGCGGCGGCTCGGCGGCGGCTCGCTAGGGTGGGCTAGTGCTACGTACAGTTGTGCAGGCGCACCGAGGGCCAGTCGTCCAGGTCGTGCGGCGGCTCGGCGGCGGCTCGCTAGGGTGGGCTAGTGCTACGTACAGTTGTGCAGGCGCACCGAGGGCCAGTCGTCCAGGTCGTGCGGCGGCTCGGCGGCGGCGGGCTCGCGGCGGCGCACGGCGGGCGGCTCGGCGCGCGCCACGCAGCCCTCGTGGATGTGCACCGACACGATGTCCGAGCCCGGGATCTCGAACATCACCTCCAGCAGCAGGTTCTCCTGCCGACCGACCGACGGACCCGTTCAGTACACTCATTTACACGCGAAATTGTCGTGTCCCAGAAGGAGTCCGCCGAGCGGGATCGCCGATCCGCCGACGGAGCCGATCCCGCTCGGAGCCGTGCTGCGCCTCGTCAGGACCCGGCCCTCATGCCCAGGGCCCAGCCCCCCGGCTACCCTCGGGGTCGAGAGCGTCCAGGGTGTGGGCCACGGACGTTCCCTGACGACGACAACCCTGAGGGGCACGGCGGTGCAGAGGGGAGCGACTATATTGGGAGTCTGGAGATCCAGGAACCCCTCCGACCTGCTGAGGGCCGCAGGGGAGGTTTTAGGGAGCAAGAATTCCACACCCCAGGCCACTTCCCCAGGAGCTCTCGAGATCCTTGGAAGATTTCCTCCCCGTTAACAAAAAAAAGCAGTGCCGTCTAGGGACGCCCGAAAGAAGCGAAGCTTTACGTAGATATTAGATACTAGCGGCCCGCCCCGGCTTCACACGGGTACATTGCGGTTACATTATTCGAGTTTTAGTAGGATCCCTATTTTTTTTTTATATATTATAGCCTATGTCACCCGGGGATAGTGTAGCTTCCCAACAGTGAAAGAATTTTTCAAATCGGTTCAGTAGTTTCGGAGCCTATTCATTACAATCAAACAAACAAAGTTTTCCTCTTTATATTATTAGTATGATTAGTAGATATTAGATATATTATAAGTAGATATGTTGGCGCAACTGCCGCCATCTCTCAGCCTGAGACGCAAGTGAACCACGACACCTATCGGGAGGATCCGAAACTATATATTCGAATCGAACGAACGCTCAAGAAGCATCGGATTTTTATTCTCTTCTATACGATTCGCTTGAAGACACACGATATTTTAAAAGCGCTTAAATTGTACCTTTATTTAAATTCAAATACGTTGTAAACGATAATAAACGATTATAAAACCATACGAAAATAAACGCAATCATTGAAGGAGAACCCGAAGACCCCCGTTGCCGCATCAGATATATTATTAGTGGGGTGCAAAGGGTTTTGAAACAGGGTAGGTAAAGTGTAACATAAAAAGCTTTATAGTATAGAGCGTATGGCGACGCAGCTGCTACTCTGTATACCTATATGTATCGTGTAACGGTACTGACGTCGCGGTGTAACGCTACTGACGTCACGGCGTAACGGTAATGACGTCATCGTGTAACGCTACTGACGTCGTCATGTAATGCTACTGACGTCACGGTGTAACGCTACTAAAGTCATCGTGTAACGGTACTGACGTCACGGCGTAACGCGACTGACGTTACGGAGTAACACTACTGACGTAATCATGTAACGCTACTGACGTCGTCATGTAACGCTACTGGCGTCATCGTGTAACGCTACTGACGTCATCGTGTAACGCTAATAACGCCACGGCGTAACGCAACTGACGCCAAGGTGTAACGCTACTGGCGTGATCGTGTAACGCTACTGACGTCATCGTGTAACGGTACTGACGTCACGGCGTAACGCGACTGACGTCACGGAGTAACGCTACTGACGTAATCGTGTAACGCTACTGACATCGTCGTGTAACGCTACTGACGCCGCGGCGTAACGCTACTGGCGTCATCGTGTAACGCTACTGACGTCATCGTGTAACGCTAATAACGCCACGGCGTAACGCAACTGACGCCAAGGTGTAACGCTACTGGCGTGATCGTGTAACGCTACTGACGTCATCGTGTAACGGTACTGACGTCACGGCGTAACGCGACTGACGTCACGGAGTAACGCTACTGACGTAATCGTGTAACGCTACTGACATCGTCGTGTAACGCTACTGACGCCACGGCGTAACGCAACTGACGCCAAGGTGTAACGCTACTGGCATGATCGTGTAACGCTACTGACGTCGACGTGTAACGCTACTGACGTCACGGTGTAACCCTAATGACGTCACGGTGTAACGCTACTGACGTCACGGTGCAATTATTACCAATGTTCTATCTAAGCTTCAAGCCATATTTAGTATAAAGCTTAGGGCGCCGCAGCTCTGACGTCATCGTGTAACGTGTAACGTGTAACGCTACGTCACAATTTGCACGGATAGAGTGCCCGGGCAGCGAGCGCCCCGAACGTCCGTAACGAAGCTTCGCTTTAAACAAGGGACGAAGTGTGAAAACTGCGTGCGCCTATTATCGGTGGTCACCTCCAAACACTGGTTGTCAACACCTCCTACCAGCTTACCACATGAACACGCACAAATTGTAACTATTGTATGTTTAGAAGTATAGAGAGTATAGACTGACCATGATGGCTCGCAGGCCGCGCGCGCCGGTCTTGCGCTCCATGGCCAGCGCCGACACCGCCTGCAGCGCCTCCGCGCTGAACGACAGCTCGCACTTGTCCATCGCGAACAGCAGCTTGTACTGCGACACCTGCCGACACACACACACACACACGGCGGTGACAACGGAGGTTACAGCTCACATTTAGAGCTTGACAGATGATCAATATAAAAACAGTCTCGAGTGATTATGATATAAGATCTCAGACATCTCATGTTTGTACTGACTTGTGCTGCCACGTGCCGCAAACCGTGTTTGATTATCTCAAAAAACATAGCCGTATACGCTCTAAAAGCGTCGCGACGGCACCATGGAAGCGTCGCGACGCCACTATGAAAGCGTCGCGACGCCACTATGGAAGAGTCACGACGCCACAATGGAAGCGACACGACGCCACTATGAAAGCGTCACGACGCCTCTATGAAAGCGTCGCGGCAGCACTATGGAAGCGTCGGAACACTTCTATAGTGGCGTCTCACGCCGCTATGGAAGCGTCGCGACGCCGCTATGGAAGCGTCGGAACACTTCTATAGTGGCGTCTCACGCCACTATGAAAGCGTCGCAACGCCGCTATGGAAGCGTCGCGTCGCCACTATGGAAGCGTCGCGACAGCACTATAGAAGCGTCGGAACACTTCTATAGTGGCGTCTCACGCCACTATGAAAGCGTCACGACGCCACAATGGAAGCGTCACGACGCCACTATGAAAGCGTCGCGACGCCTCTATGAAAGCGTCGCGGCAGCACTATGGAAGCGTCGGAACACTTCTATAGTGGCGTCTCACGCCACTATGAAAGCGTCGCAACGCCGCTATGGAAGCGTCACGACGCCACTATGGAAGCGTCACGACGCCACTATGAAAGCGTCGCAGCGCCGCTATGGAAGCGTCGCGACGCCACTATGGAAGCGTCACGACGCCACTATGAAAGCGTCGCGACGCCGCTATGGAAGCGTCGCGACGCCACTATGGAAGCGTCGCGACGCCTCTATGAAAGCGTCGCGACAGCACTATAGAAGCGTCGGAACACTTCTATAGTTGCGTCTCACGCCACTATGAAAGCGTCACGACGCCACAATGGAAGCGTCACGACGCCACTATGAAAGCGTCGCGACGCCTCTATGAAAGCGTCGCGACGCCACTATGTTAACATGACGACGCCACTATGGTAACATGGCGACGCTACTACTGTTTTTATCTGATGGCAGTTTCTTGAGAACGGGAGTTACGATTTGCGGCACAAAGCAGCACAAGCTTAGCACAAGTCAGCACAAACCTTGGTTTTATTCAAAATCAAAATGGCTATCCATGCTAACTTCTCGGACATACAATCGACCCCATTTTAAGAGTAGTGTCTCACCATAGCATTTTTAGGCTCCGTCAGTATCCGTACGAGCAGATCTTGGTTGAGGCTGTGGAAGGGCACCAGCACTGGGAATCTGCCGACGAACTCCTGCGCACGGGAACACAAATTATATGCTATACACGACATTGAAGAATTTAATTGTCAGGGAATATTGTTGATGAGTAGTAAACGAGATAGAAAACCTATATTTTAAGGCTTTTAAGATTTTCAATTAATTTGGAACGTATTCCTTCATTATTGAGACGTATTCATATTGGGATAGGGATATATTAAATTTTTGCGTGAACATGTTGTGTGAGAGAGTTAAGCGTGTTGTGTGAGCGTGTTAGTGTGTTGTGTGAGCGTGTTAGTGTGTTGTGTAAGCGTGTTAGTGTGTTGTGTGAGCGTGTTAGTGTGTTGTGTGAGCGTGTTAGTGTGTTGTGTAAGCGTGTTAGTGTGTTGTGTGAGCGTGTTAGTGTGTTGTGTGAGCGTGTTAGTGTGTTGTGTAAGCGTGTTAGTGTGTTGTGTGAGCGTGTTAGTGTGTTGTGTGAGCGTGTTAGTGTCTTGTGTGAGCGTGTTGGTGTGTTGTGTAAGCGTGTTAGTGTGTTGTGTAAGCGTGTTTGTGTGTTGTGTGAGCGTGTTGGTGTGTTGTGTGAGCGTGTTGATGGAGAGCGCGCGAGTCCGCACCGGGATCATGCCGAAGTCGATGAGGTCCCGCGCCTGCACCTTCCGCAGCCAGGCGTCGCGCTCGTCGTTCTCCTGGCGCGCGGAGTCGAGCGGCGACGCGTCGTTGTGCGCGGCCTGCAGCGCCGCGCGCCGCCCCGACTTGGCGTCCCACGCGCCGAACCCGAGGTACTTCTCGTTGTTGCGCCGCTGCACTAGCCTGCGCCGCGACACACCGGACGATCAACTACTTGAATACATCTGTGACACTAAGCACCATGAAGCCGAATGGGAGCAAATTGATCCAGCCCTACCCTGCCTTTAATTTAAGCCGATTTCCCACTCACCTGTCAAGTCCGTTGTACGCGCCGCTGGCCACGAACAGTATATTCGTTGTGTCCACTTGAACGGCGTCGCCGCGTAATTTGCGCGAATTCCGCTCAGGAACTGACACGACCGCGCCCTCGAGCATCTTGAGCATGCCCTGTTGTACACCCTCGCCTAAAGACACGACGTTTCATTCGAAACTGATTGCCAACTGACAATAAAGAACGGTTCAATCGAATTAAATTACGATCTTTTAAAAGAATGAGGACATTAATTCAGGACATTAAGTTATAGGTATGGTTCAACGATAAAATTGCTATTTGTATTCAGCCAATCATGAACTAAGCGCTTCAAAATACACGCCACATAAAATGTAATGTACTCACCCCCGACATCTCTGAGCTGATGTATTCCAGGAACTGCACCAATTTTGTCTACTTCGTCTAGGAACACGATTCCAGTCTGTGCACGCTCCACGCTAAAATATAATAAGGGGGTTAGTACCTAGTGTCTAAAGCGCCTTTATCCTCTAGCGCCTCCTTAATCAACTCACAGGCATCATTGTACTGTTATTACAGAAGTTTTTTGGATTCGGAAGGGACCTAGGATCGAGCCCTGGGGTACGCCAGGTGAAACCTTTACACATACTAAATAAAAACATTAATTTGTAACGTACCCATAATTTAGAGACAACCAAATCTAAGGTCATGATTAGCCGTTATAATACTTGGAGTGTTGGTAAGAAGTTATAATATTTCATGGTTTACCCTGACGAATGCTCATTAAAAGTCGGTGCACATTGAATACACTAGAATTTACAGGTGAATATTATCAACGTAAAAAGTAAAATATCCTACTAATATTATCAAAAATAATAAAGAGTGTTTTAAATGTAAAGAAGATCATGAAACAATCTCTTCACCGCTTTATAAGCTGGCTGAGGTGGCCAGTGGTTATGGATTGGTACGAATACTAACTTAAAGTTGGCATCCTGCAGGAGCTTGGCGATGACGCTCTCGATGTCCTCGCCGACATACCCGGCCTGCGTGAGCGTGGTGCAGTCACAGATCGCGAACGGCACGTCCAGGCATTGCGCTATTGTTTGAGCTAAAAGGGTCTTGCCTGCGGACAATAGCAACGATGTGTGTTTCCATTTTATTCTAATTGACTTAGATTTTAGATAAATTGCTGAGGATAAATTTAAACAGAGGATTGGAATTAAATGGGTAACTAAGCAACTTTTGAATTATTCCGTTGACACTTGGCATTATTGAAACCATTTAAATAATAGTAGGAGGCAAGTGTGAAAGAGGAAGGACAAGGAGCTACATGGGGTATATGAAAGAAATGGTCGGTATCCTGTCATATGAGGTGACAGTGTGAAGACAACTCTGAATCGAGAGTTGAAACGTGCTTCATCAGATACATGAATTTAGAGTAGAGGAAGACTTAAACGAATATAATTATATGTATATAACATCCTGTGCTAATTTGAATATTAAACTACAAAATAAATAAAAAACGTTAGAAACTGACTAACATTGAATATTGATTCATTCCCAAAATAGCGTTCTAGCAAGATAGTATCATAAAATTTTCGACAAAAATAGCAATTTTCAAACTTCCAAACATGTATGCATGCACGTAATACAGAAAGCTCATTATAACAACGGTGGAGCAAACGAGATGTTAGAGGAATACGTAATGCAGTGCGTTTGTTGTTTACCCGAGACCATATTGCGCAATGCCGTAGGCACATGCTTCTAAACTTAGATTAGAATCTACATAACCTATATATCGTAATGCAAGTTGAATTCTTAGACCAAGTTTCTTGCATAAAAGTAAGGTATTCAATCATTAACAGGACATTCATGAATCTTTAAAAATATGCTTGAGATTCATTTACAGAAGGACCAGTTTATATTTTTTAATAAATATGTTTGTTTGTCATAGCGTTGAATTATAAATTATACGAAGGCTTTATTGCTTATGTAATCCGAGAAGCGAAATAATGCATTAAATTCATAAAAGTTTCCATTAAGTTATAAAATTTAAATAAAACAACACCCATGGTAAGTGGGAGTTTAAAAGTTAATAAACTTTTGCAACACTGCCCGCGCAGCACTGGGCCACTTTACAAACTTTTGCAATAGACATTGCGACAAACCAGAAAACTTAGTTCAGTTAATTAGAAACTTTAATTGCCACACTTAATAATAACCAATCTTAATCTTACACAAAGTTAACTTTAAAGTTACAAACGCTTGCAAAACTTGCAGTAGCCATGTTGATGAGCACAATCTTAATTTGCACACGCGTACATTGCATACGGATGCCGTTTTGCCCGCTTGATATTCATGTGGTAGTGTTTTTAATGGTAATTGTTGCGTGCTCGTCCCACCCACGACGGGTGAATTCATAGTTGTTCTGTCATCATTATGTGGTAATAGGAGAGTGGTCCTAACATAAAGGAAGATAATGTTGTAATTATACCCGGAGTGCCGCGGTTACCGTGGTGCTTTGGAGGACCTACTGGAGTCACTGGGCTTTGTAAACGATTCTGTTAGTACTTGTCACACATAACTATTGTTCTACCACGCGAAAAACAAAGAAAGAGAAGAAATTGTGTGAATCCTACTCATATTATAAATGCAAAAGTTTGTGAGTGTAAATGTATGTTTGTTACTCCTTCACTCAAAACTACTACTGAACGGATTTGGATGAAATTTGGACCACAGATAGTTTATAACCGGGATTAACACATAGGATACTTTTTATCCCAATAATCCCGAATTTTTTTTTAAGTTAAATACTACGCGGACGAAGTCGCGGGCATAAACTAGTTATTTATACAAGTGTGTAACAATGGGTTTAATGTACAAGCATAATATAAATACTTTTAGATGTGCCAAATTTATGATAGCCGTGATTTCATGGCAACAGACTTGGCATAAAAGTCTTGATCCAAACTATTGTATTGGCGTCTTTCTCATGGTATTTGTGTATGAGCGAAACAACAATATTTTTAGACATGACAAATTGAATTAATCGAAGGTCATTTGAGCGATTTGTATTAATATAATATCGCCAAACTGACACACCAACTGTATGGTACCAAACTAAGCAACGCTTGTACTATGGGTACCGTACAATGCACTGGGGGCGTTCCCAGCGACACCCAGACCTGAGCAAATTACGAAAAGACCATTTCCGAACCCAGTTATAGGAATCGAAACCGCAACCACCATATACAGTGAGCCGAGCGGCCTAAGCTCGAACCACTGCACCTAAGCGGTCGACAAAATGTACTAACATATCTACCATTTTTAACAATATGGAGACTTTTCCACCTGTACTTTTAAATTAGTTTACCTGTATTTTCTTATAGCCCCATCTCTCTGTATAGACCGTGTGAACCGGGTGTTTGGCCATTTATTGCACAGGAAATCTTAATATCTACTGATTAAATCTTTATAGACTATGACCCGTATTAATAAATCGATCTCACGTCTGAGAGCGATCTTGGAAATGTCATTCTTATGTCATTAACATTATTATGTTAGTGCAAGTTGATGATGATGATGATGTCATTCCAGTACATAATGACATGTCAAAGGTGTACTCAAGATCAATCAGATTTGAGAACAATTTAATAATACGGGCCTAAGTACTGCTTTTTACACCCAGCTCTTCTCGAAAAACTCGTAATGTTACTCTGCAGCTCGGCCCGCATAGCCATAGGAGAGAAGGAAATTCATGATTCCCCATATTTTATGCCTTCTATTTCTTTTGAGTTATTGGTCAACTCTGATGTCGAGGTTTTCAGGCCGGCCGAAGGCCACCGACATGGACTAGTGTTGCCTTACTATCGATTGCCTATCGATAGGTTGTCAAAATCTTGACCTCTAAAAATAGTCAGAATATCTATAGCCCTATCGATACTATAGAAATTTTACAATACTATCGATACTATCGATAGTTTTACTACATCGATATTTTACTAAAATTCAATAGTATCGTGTTGGATTCAAAAACCTTAGGAAGTTAACGATAGGGCTATCGATATTGAGACTATTTTTCGAGGTCAACTATCGATACATCAACCATCGATAGTTAGGCAACACTAACATAGATATCAGGCACACGGCATCGTCATCATAATTTGTAAGATCGACGATTGTTTTCGGTTTGATAATTGTGCAAATATGCTTACCACATCCCGTGGGTCCCAGTAACAGTACATTGCTCTTGTCTAGCCGCAGCTCGTGGTTCTGCCTCTCCAGCACCTCTGCGCCGGCCGGGCCGCCCGCCGCGCTGCCGTGACTTAAGTGAAGGAGATCTGAACCAAAACAACGGACCTTTAGTACACCATTCGTAGACAGATTATCCTCATCAATTACCCAGCAGTCTACTATGTATGGGGATATTGACAAAAATCTGTTTTTTTATGTTAACTAGCATTAATAAGCCCAATGCTTTCATTATCATGAGCCAAAAGAAACACACAGGAGCCAAATTTCAGTGTATCATTTCAAGTGAAGTAATAAAATGTTACAGGATAGAGGGAAGCACAAGAGATGAGGTGAGGTTGGGTCATTTCATGCACTATTTGAATTAATATTCATAAATAGGTAAATATTTAACCATTTATATATATGGGTATACTTAATTAGCGGCACGTACAATAATATTGGCACTTCCATGCCACAAAAAGTCTTATAAAAAGCCGTGGAAATAGCTAAGCTCAGTGGCGAGGCAGTGAGGCGTGGTGCCCATTGCCCGGTTATCAATCCGTCACACTTTCTATGCTTTTAATACACTTTCAGTAAAAAGGTAGCCCATTGTTACTACCGAGATCTTGCTCATTTTCACTTTCAATCAAATTGCAGCCAACAAATTATTGATTTGTTTTGAGATGAACCTATTCCGTGTGGTCATTGTTGGTTTATAATTCGCTCGGACACTGAAGTTTAGATTTGTAAAAATATATTAATTTATTGTTGAATTTTAAAGGCCGGTTGAATTAAAAATGTATTATTGTCTTGAGATAAAATTGAAAATTATTAGGATAAGTAGGCAAAAGCCACAAAGCAGAGGTGGACTCGTGTCGTGATATTTGAATCCTGGAAGACAGTCATTGGTCAGACTGGGGCAAAGATTACAAAACGTTTCGACATCCTTGCAGGCCGATGTGGAAACAACTAGCTTGAGGGAGATAGGTACAGAGGTGAAAGGGAGACCTCTGCTTACTAGTTTCGCTAGTGGGAAACCTCATACTTTATACATAGATGTGCCAAGGGGTTAACGAAAACATCTCTGGAGACTCACTGAGCTTATTATGACTCACCTCTATGTGTGTGATGTAGAGGATGGTGTGCATCTGTGGGGGCGCCACTAGTGACGTTGTTATAGATCCTCTTGTAGTGATTGTACACAGCAACGGACAACACCTTCTTGGCGTATTCCTGGCCCACCACGTGCTTGTTCAGGTATTCGAAGATCTTCTTCGGCGGTGGTGGGGGTTTCCTGTGGAAAACGGTGAAGTTGAAGTCATAGGAATTATTTAGGAAGATGTGATAACGATTAGTCTGAGTGAGGCATTGTCGATGGCGGACATAGGTCATGAATAAAAACGTTATTATTAGGACTGACAATTACTATGTGGTGATAAAAATTAAGATTGCGATCTGCATTCTCGTTCATTCTTTCGGTTTCGTTTACATCATTAAGCACTTAGCATTCTTTTACGATGTAGTTAGGCATGAACATTTTTAAATTGACACTATATTTTAAGGTCTTATGCAATACTCGTAACCACGACTTATGTAGACTTAAGTCTTTCTTGCTTGTATATTGGCGCTTAAAATGTTTGGTTATATTAAAAATGCACCGAAGTAATATAATAAATGTTATTCATACAGGTTTTGATTATTATGCAGTAAGTATCGAGCGGATTATGCAATTGTAGTGGACCACAAAAGTGTTGATAGGATTATTTTACTGATTCATCAGGGTATATTTGGAACGTTTTCGAGACCATTTCTAAAAATGTACTTATATACATAAATGAACGCATCCTACGTTTCTGTCGAAAGTTCTCCACAGTGGCTCAAAGCTACAGCACGGTTATTTATATGCTGGCGGATTTAATACACTTAAAGAAAACTGGTTGTCTTGGACATGCAGCTTTCCTCACCATGTTTGCCTTCACTATTTATTAAATGATCATACATGTTGAAAATTAACTCTTTACTTTAAAATAGTAGTTCAGATTTTAGCACCCTTACTTTAATTTATTTAGTGTTTCTTTATAAAATGTTCAGTAGTTTCTTTACCTCAGTAATTTGTCGTTCCTACATTGTAGCGTATCTTCCTAATAATAGCCAAAATCAAACAAAGGTGATATAATTGTTATGAGTTATCGTTTATCTGATAACACATTATACTACTGTTATCGGTAACGTTCACATGCGTCACATTAATTTTGAACGGGTGTCTTGAATTTTAATGGTTGTAATAGTATCTTATTGTTGATATCGATTTAAGTTAATACCAACGCATAATCGAATATTAGATGATGTTTAATTTAACAGACAAATAAGAACCAGATTGTACATAGTTCACGAGATTCAAATACACAGATGTTATCAGCTATTTGTACTTCAAGTTTTTTTTTAATTCTTGACATTCTAAGAGTATGGACAGTTTTTTGTTCACGTTCTAATACTTATTGACAAAAATATTTTAGACATTTTTAAGCAAGAATTAGTAAGACTGTAAAACTTCCTTTGTTATCGTTCTCAGAAAGTAATGTGAAAAAAACAGCGCCTCAGTGAAAGTTAATCCTTTTGCTTATGACACTTCTCATGTTAAATCGTTTTTTAAACGAAGGACTGATACCCAGTTTGCAACCAAAAGCAGAGAAATTGCAGCTGTAACACAAGGAAATGGAGTTGATATTTAAATGACATTGTCGGTGTAAGGATTGAGGAAACATCGGATTTATTAGTCGAACGTAAGGATTGCGAAAATGAGAAAGTTGTTTCATTGATTTGTTTTGATGTTTTTACTTTACATCGGAACATGACCTTTTATGTATAGTATTCTAGGCATTTTATGAAATACTTTTCCATTGTTTATCTACAGCTTTCACTATTATTTGATAATATTCCAATAATTATCAGTCAATAGAGAAATATACTTCGTTTCGAAAGGCTGGAAGGTATTAAGAAAAGCTACCCAAATCCTTAATTCCAAGATAATGGGCAGAATAGGCGAGTAGATGTACATGTGACCTTCTCTATTTCTAAAGACAAGCTTACCACAGATAAATTTACAATCGCTTTATATTATTTTAGAGTTAAACAGTAGAAATAAACATTGCTTCCCGATTGGAATTTAGAAACAGACAGAATAATTGCCTGATAATAAAGGGTCAAGTATCATTTAAAACCCGGTAATGAACATCAACTGTTTAAAAACAATTTATCATTGCGTTGTTTTAACAATCGACCCATTAATAACACACATTAGTAAACACACGTAATTCAATAATACGAAATTATTGTCAGACTATACAGGTAAGAAGGCAGTAAGTCATGAACCAATTGTGTTATGAGTAAGCAGTGTTTAACGCGATCGTAAATCCATTACTCACTAATAAAATGTCAAATTTGTTATGCAAACAGCCGGCAATGTTGAGAGTTCATTCACAGTGTATTGACTTTTAGAGAGGGCATTATAATAAATAAATATCAAACTAACACATCAACAGTTTTGTCCGATAGGTACCAACTGCACAATAGACAAGGGGACACAATCAGAGTGAACCCAGCACGGCAAATTACGATAAAGCAGTTTCCGAAATTCATTCCGATGGGAATCGAACAGCAACTGTCTTAAAATCCAGTATCTTACTTTTATAAATTAAAATAAAGTCACTGGACCATAGTGTTAAAATGGCTTCAAAATTAAAAACCTTTGTAGGGTCACAAACTAAAATTTCGACTGTCCAAACCTGAAATGACACTGTTAAGAAAATTTATTATTATTATTATTATTATTTAGTATCAGGCAGGCAGTTGATTCAACTGATAGGTGCCTGTATCCTGTTGTTCTCCTCTAGCTTTTCTCTTTCAGGTGTTTATCGAGTCGATTCTTAAACTGGTTTACATTTTGAGCTGATACAACGTCTTTATTTACTCAATTTATTTTGTCATTTTGACCCAAGACAACACCAACTTTGCATAACTTTACTAAAATCTATGACCAAAGCGATGTTTTGATCAGGCAAGGGCAATCATTCACCTTGAGGCAAGGGCAATCACTTGCTATTTTTGGCTTAGCAACTTCGAATATCACAAAATCATATTCATACAAGATGAATTCATTGTGTGTGCTGTAAGTTACATGTAACACATACATTTAAGTAGATTGACCATTTGAAGACAGTTCAATGAACTTGATGTTTTGTATCGAGTCACTCGACCGTCGTTTATTTTCATACGTATTGTATTGTATTTATTTTTACCTATTGTTCAACAAATGAGACAAGAGCACACTAATTAGTCTGTTATAAAGCTTGAATACTAAGTTTCCGGGTCCATTGTGCTCTCAGTACAGTCATTATTTGGACTGGATAGCTTCAGATAATTAGTTTTTTTTATTGCAATACTAGTTTCACTGGACGACTTGCAAGCTTTCTTGCAAGCCTTATATCACGCTCGCGACACTTGCCCCAAACTTAAATACCTAAATCTGAGTGAGATTTGATTATTATTTACTTATTTAGTAACAATGGTGTTGCCTGCTCACAGGAAGATAAACATAATATGAGCATGTACACCATATTTTATTCGTTGATAACTAAAATTGAAAATTTAGAAAACCCCCGATGCGGCGAGTTTTTAAACTACAAAAGAGCTGATAATAGTCAAAAGGCTGAACCGATTTTCATGAAACATAGCTAAGAAAACTCTCGATTAGAATACCTATCTAACAAAAGAAACAAAATTGAATTCGGTTCATCCGCTTGGACGCTACGATGCCACAGATAGACACACATACACAGATACACATGTTAAACTTATAACACCCCTCTTTTTTGTCGGGGGTTAAAAAGAGTAACCATTGAGTTTCTTGCCGGATCTTCTCAGTGGAAGCGGCATTCCGAACCGGTGGTAGGTTGTGTTATTCATAAATGCTTTGTTGGCTTACATGCATAAAACAATTTTGAGTTTGAAACGAACTATTGTTGCCCTGAACTCACCTATAGAAGCCAGATTTGTTCTCGGCGTTATCTTTGATGCTCTTTTTGGTGTCGACCTCGCTGAGCACGACGAAGAAGTGGTGGCACTTGTCGCATTTGACGAAGCGCGTCGAGCTGACGAACGTCTCGACGTGGGTGCACGGGTCGCCACACTTGGGGCATGTTAGGACGCCACTGCCCGAGCCGGACTTCTTGCCACCCGATGTTGAGCCTGAGCACAGGATTTTATGGATGACAACAAATGGGAGTGCTTAATGAACCTATAGAAAAGACAAGTCATTGGGGCACCTTTATTGATAATTATTTGCCGCTAACCATGACGGTTTTTATAAAATTAGTATCTGAGTGTAATTTTTTCCTACTGTCTTTATTATTTCTGCCGTATATTCACCACTTTCAGCCAGACGGTCGCTGGATCTTCGATGAAAATGTCTAATTCACCTGTTCTTTATATTTCCAGTGAGAATTCAGTACAGTTACTGATTACAAATGAATGATTGGTCAGCAGTTTTGCACTGACCTGAGGTGGCAGTCTCCTTAGGCGGTGGGGGGTGTGGCGGCCCCGGCGGCTGCTCAGTGGGGCTCTTGCACATGACCGCGCACGTGCTGAGCGCGCGGGGCCACGCGCGGCGCAGCGCACGACATTGCTGCACGTGCACGCCTGTGGAGATAACACCATCTATTAACCAAGATCTCATGTCTATCTTCCATCTTAAATGTTTTGTAAACGCAGTAAACTAAGGCAGTCCGGGATGAACCTGACGATGATTATAACGGTAATAAAGCCAAGCTGTAACCACTTGACTACAGCTCATATAAGGGCTGGCTCGACTGAGCTATTACCACTCTCTCACAGAAGATCAGAGTAAAGTAGCTATTATAATAGCTGCATACCGTATGATGAGCGAGAGCCGGAAAACTATTTAACACTGTGTGTGCTACCTGAGGAAAATGTAGTTGATTGTGCATTTGTGTATCCTGTACTTAACTAAAACTGGGTTTCAACTGCCATAATGTACAATTGTTTGTTTTCCCAAATAAATAAAATAAAAAAAACCTAACACTCAATGCTAAATTCAAATGTTCGAAACGTGTTAGTTCCATAATACTAATGGCAATAATCCGGAAGCTATTTTAAATGCAATTTATATTGAGGCGAAGGTTATAAACCTAATTTTTAAGTCGAATGTTTTAACAAATCAGTCAAGCGGACACGAATGGTTTAACTGCACAGAATATCACGTTTGACATATTGGAAACGTTCCAATGAGGAAAATCAATAAAGAAGCCTCAATTTATCAATCAAATGCAAAGCTGACCATGTTTGGATTAATTAATTTATTTATTTATTTTCTCAATACATACAAATATCTTTACAGGCTAGACCCAATGCGATATTGTTGCAATCTTAAAAATGATGATGTGTCGAGCACCATACATAACGAACGAGTCCAGACGGACGGATATTTTTGCAATAAAAAGCACAGAAATAGACAGTTATAAGTAAGAATCTACCACCGCTTCGGACTACTGCTTTCATTGAGGAGAGCCGGAAAAAGACTCTAATGGTACTGATTCGATAGAAATAGCACCAGACGAACAAAATGAGCAACATCATAATCACAATACTATAAATTCGGGCCTCCTCCATGATTTGATGGTGTATGAATATGCATGTTCGAACCAAAACAAATGGACGTTTCCTTCATCATGTCATTGGATATCTAGCGATTCGGTGCATCACTGGCAGTAACTAATAAAGTATGGAACCCTTGTCCACCAGACAATGGGGAATCTCGGTATACATAACAGAAATCACGCCATGTTCGCTTTTCACCTCATTAATGTACTGTTTACATGACAACAGATTCTCAACGAGGGCTCTGGGAAAGGCCATGACAATGGTAACCATTGTGTCATTTCAGCTTTCTCGCTTATTAACATGAGTCGTTAGAGCGTTTGTCAAAGCAGCGAAAACATGATCATTGTCTTGTCCTTTGTTGGTGACGGGGTGACATCTGGTTTTGTGCATAATTAAACTATATACTGCAAAAAGGGTTTCGTCATGCCAATAGTTATCCATAAATAGAGACGTAGAAGTCTTATTTTGTGGATAACGGTGCTGGTTGCGTAATCACTCCTGATGTGTTACTAAATTATTTATACTTAAGCTTTTATTATGCAATTGTTTGTTGTCCTGAATAAATAAAAATAAAAAAATAAAGAAGTAAAGTAAAGGGTTTAATGACTACGGTAATCTTGCGCATATTGGCAGGCTCTAGCTGGCTTGCGAAATACTCGGACTTCTTTAAAAGTCTTAACAGTTCTAATTCGAAAAGAGCATTTGGGTAAGCCTATCTCTAGTACCTATTTTAAAGTTATTATCTGGTCCGCGGACCAGATCTCTAAAGTCCCATTACATTGTAATATTTTCTTTACAATGTTTTCCTTGAGATTATCAAATTCATACTGTGATTTGCACATTTGTTTTCGAAGAAACTAAGAGACATACACGGATCGAAAACGATAAATGATCATTGTTTTCGAATTCATGACACGTATTGGCCCGATTCAAGGCGAATAGGCCCACCTGAGGCGTAAAGCTAATCTGCATTATAAAATCTAATCTGCATTATAAAATCTGATCAGCAAACGTGTCTTCAACATTTACGGATACATTTACTATATTTTGCGCCATCTGCACACCGCTTACGAAGTGTTAGCTTTAAACAATTAGTAAATGCGTGCACAAGATTGAGACGCTACAGACTCTTTGTGAAAATACTTATCTACTACTAAACGAGTCTTAAAAATAATATTTACATAATCTCATGCATAACTTTTAATTAAGGACAAAAATCTACTTTCGAAATTGCGTGGTTATCTCAAATAAAGACAGACATTATTCTCACGGAAAGATTATGTGACAGTCATACTTGAAATGCTTTAATTAACCAAAAATAATATAACCTATTTCCTCTACCGGCCGAATTAACGTTAATTTATGCACACCAAGAATATTACGATCATTTCCTAGCATCTCTGTAAATGCAACAATGTAATGGGACTCATATCTAAATAAAAATAAAATAAGTCATCCAAGCTATTTATCAACCTCATTTATGCATTGAATATAGAACTTGTCGATTGGAAGTCTCATAATTTGACTCCTATCTTTACAAATAAATAAAATTGGAGTGTCTGTTTGTAATATCAAAATAACACCTTTTCACTAAATGCATATGAAAGTACATACGACACCTATAACAAAAACGCGATTTAATTTTTTTTTGTCTGTCTGTCTGTCTGTATGTTTGTTCCGGGTAATCTCCGAAACGGCTGGACCGATTTTGACGGGACTTTCACTGGCAGATAGCTGATGTAATAGGGAGTAACTTAGGCTACTTTTATTTTAGAAAAACAATTAGGGTTCCGCATAACAAAATAAAAACACATTAAATCAAAGAGTATCTCCGAAACGGCTGGACCGATTTTGACGGGACTTTCACTGGTATGCAGCTGATGTTAAGATAAATTCCACGCGGACGAAGTCGCGGGCTCAGCTAGTGCTATAATAATATTTGCATAATATCTGACCTTAGCTATCAAAAGTCAACCTTTATATTCAAGATCATATTTAATAATTTTATAGGATTATAAAATAACATGGTAGTTTACTGCAAGCATCTGAATACAGTCTGATAGTATTTTAAGCCAAGTAGGTATTATTGTTCCGGAACAACAACTTTCCTTTCGTTCCACTCCGACCAATTGTTTTTGCAATTTAGTCTAATCTGAAAACTAACAATGGCCTATAAAATCAGACGGCCAGCACTT
Source organism: Notodonta dromedarius (assembly GCA_905147325.1). NCBI lineage: Eukaryota > Metazoa > Arthropoda > Insecta > Lepidoptera > Notodontidae > Notodonta > Notodonta dromedarius. Next base: position 10,851,613 of record LR990173.1, on the reverse strand, counting down.
GATGGCAATTGTTAACTGGTTAATATTCTTTTTAGAAGTTACTGTGTCAAGGTGAGCGTTGTGCAAGTGGGTTGAACTGCAACTGGCGATGATACGGCCTCAGCAGAACTTATACGGATTTTTTAAGACAACTGGATTTTAATTAATATTTTAATTGATTGCATAAGAAGCATGTTATGTGAAAATACCAAGACTGCAACGCGGTCACAATAAACAGGTACAAACATTTGGAGAGGTACTTTACATCCTATAAAAACAAATCTATACAAATAAATACAATTGGAGTGTCTGTTTGTAATATCAAAATAACACTTTCTCGCTAAATGCATATGAAAGTACATACGACACCTATAACAAAAACGCGAGTAAAAATTTTTTTGTCTGTCTGTCTGTCTATCTGTCTGTCTGTCTGTCTGTCTGTCTGTGTGTTTGTTCCGGGTAATCTCCGAAACGGCTGGACCGGTTTTGACGGGACTTTCACTGGCAGATAGCGAATGTTTTAAGGAGTAACTTAGGCTACTTTAATTTTAGAAAAACAATTAGGATTCCGCGTAAAAAAATAAAAACACATGAAATCAAAGAGTATCTCCGAAACGGCTGGACCGATTTTGAAGGGACTTTCACTGGTAGATAGCTGTTGTTATAAGCAGTAACTGAGGGACTTTTATTTTAGAGAAACTAAATTTTTAAAAATGGGTCCTGTCGCCCGGGCTTTGAACGCGGGGGCGGGCTTTTTAGTTAACTTAAATTCCACGCGGATGAAGTCGCGGGCTCAGCTAGCAAATAAATATCACCAGACTAATACCAACTGTATGGTCCTAGACTAAGAAACACTTTGCCTTGCCTACATAAAACGTCGATAATAATAATAATCTTTAGGGGATTCAGGCCATAATCCACCACGCAGGTCCAGTGTGCGTTGGCAGATTTCAAATATCTTTCTAAAATAGGTTGGATTTTCTAGGACTACTACTAGTGTAACTTCAAATAAGTATTGGATATCAACAATGATATCTAGTGATACTCAAACTAGACAAACGCCTGTATCTTGGAAAAAATGGATTTCTGATTAACAGAGATAGACTACTTATCTTTGAAAGCGACAATGACGGTCAAGGACCTTAGTATTCGATCTCATATTCGTAACATATATTGGAAAATCTCAGCGAGAACCGGTCCGATCGATTTGCATGCAAAACGATTATCATAAAATTTAACAACCGAAACTCGAACAATAATATAAAATGCACGTCGATTGCATCTCATGTGTTATGCTGATAAAATAGGCAGTGACGTAATACAACTTTCACTTTCATAACACTCTAGATAGAGATCTAGGCAATGTGGCCGAAGTGTGCTCGTTAAACTTAGAGAACGGTGTTACCATCATCGTAAATTGTATAAGATTTACAATGATTGGAGCGCTTGCCAAGCATTGGTTGACAACCAAATGGGAGTGGATATTTTTCTTCCGATTCTTCCTAGTTCATTAATTCTGATTAAATTCGTGCGGGTCAAAAGCGGCGGCACCAAAATAATGCAGTTAATCCCCGGGGACTTGTCTAGGGTCAAATTTCAGTGTCTTCGTTGGACACCATTGTCGTTTTTGGCTTACAGGAGTAACAGTAACACGCCAGTGTTACTGTTACTCCTCCCACCCCCTCCCACCAGGGAGTGTGCGCTCTTAGTCCCAAAAACACACATTGATTCACCAATGTTGCCATAATGTACAATTGTTTGTTTTCCCAAATAAATAAAATAAAATAAAATGATATTGAAGCCACCAAAACCTTGCCTTCAGTTTGAAGACCGCATGGGACACAAATGTTGTTTACCGAATAAACGACCTATATTTATGTATGTGGCACTTGGCACCTATTTAAAAATACAATATCTTCAACAGGGTGAAATTATGAAGTCACAGTGGCCACTCTTTAGCTGCAATTATGTAGGTACTGCCTCTAAGTAATTGGGCTTCAATGGCAAACGGCTAACATTGCCTTTCTCCAAGGCCAATACCCAAGGCAAGTACCCAAGGATCTAATGGCAGAAAATATTTATTTGATGAGAGTATCAATTTGCCGGTGCCTCTTGCTAGAACCTAAAATAACCACGTTTTACCTGTGATGATATTTTTAAGTTTCTTTGAAAGCTGTTTATTTATCATTAGGAGCTAAGAAGAATGTAGCCCCAACCGAAATCTCAACTAATATGTAACAGAATAAGTAACAAAATGGTTGCACTTAGTTTGATTGCGCAAATATATAGCATTACGGTAGAAAGTTGGCAAAGTACAAACTCAGGGCATAATACACTGTGGGTAGCATACACTCCACAGTAATTGAAGTATAAGTATTTTTGATAATGCGGTCTTACATTTAACATAGAGACTTGGGATAAGTTAGCCTGCACTTGGAAAAAAACTAGATTATTTACCTTTTCTAAAGAATTGACTACATTAAGTAAACAAATATATAATGATTCACTTTACTTATGACAAAGATAAGTAATGTCTACCCTGTATCCTAATAATTCCAATGTCAAATTGGACAGTACCAAAATAAATACAATTTGTACTGTGTGTAATGTACAATGGACTGAGGCCACTGGGGGCGACCCAAGCTACACTCAATCATCAATGATGAATGATGAATGCAGATTATAATAAAATGTCCAGAGATCAAACCTGAAAACTCAGCAAAAAGATAGACAGGATGAAGGTGCTAGATAGTGTAGCTTATGTTACAAATAATCTAAAAACTTTTGTCATCCTTAATATTTTATAGCATCATCTAAATTGTTGAACGCGTGTTTTTTAATTCCAACCAGAGAGCATGGTCTGGTAGAGCTGGAGAAAGAAAATAAACAACCAAAAGCGAACCATTAAAATAATTATAATAATAATAAAAATATTGATGTGTAAATAACATAAGAAACACAGAGTTTATTAAATTTGCATTAAATGACAAATTAGTTCCCAGTACTTCAGTGATTGCACTTTAAACCCGTACAAAACATAGTTGTAATTTTACACTAAGTATATTTTTGTTAATTTATACTTTATTTCTATTGTAGTACATTTTAGATGGAGACAGAGGGGAAGGGAGGTGGGGTTTTTCTCTAAATAGTATATTTTTTTCTCTATATAGTATACTAGCTGTGCCCCGCGACTTCATCCGCGTAGTATTGGATTATTGGGTTAAAAAGTATCCTATATGTTAATCCCGGTTATAATCTATCTGTGTTCCAAATTTCATCCAAATCCGTTCAGTAGTTTTTGCGTGAAGGAATAACAAACATACATACATACATACATACATCCACACTCACAAACTTTCGCATTTATAATATTAGTAGGATTTCAGATCAATGGTTTAGGACTATACCATTGGTGTGTTAATCTGATACTAGTGATTACTTACATGTTCAATAATTATTTTATTATGTCACTGTATACAACAAGTACTTACTAAAATAATTCTCACTGAATGCTATTATTCATGTCATATTTAGTTTTGCTGATAACAGTTATCAACAATGTTATGTTTTGTTCCTACAATATGGTTTTATCTAAAAGTTCATGTGAATATACTATTTAAATCTCTTACATAGGTAGCCACCTACTTTATCTACATAAAATAATTATTTTAATCAAAACCATTGTCCTTGAATTAGTCCTGGACAATGACTCCATTCCGCTCATGTGAAGATATGGCCTTGTCGGAAGACATTTAGCATTTATTACTTATTTACTACCTACTAAAGACAATTAACAATATGTTGACAACATAGTAAGCTATTCCAGTATGTAATGAGACAAGTTTCCAGAAATGTAAAAACGGGGTAATATTTATTATTTTGTCAGAATCGACTCCTTTGTCCCATAGATATTAACTTAAAATGATATCATTTCACAGCAATATTATGATTTTGCAAAGATAGTTGAAGTGCTTATACAGCATGGATGTTCTGTTGACTTTATAGCTGACAAAAATGGTACCTACTTATCAGATTCTCATTGGAATTTTTGCCTTGAAATTATATTGCAGACATAAATAGGTACCTAAATGCACCTATGATGAGTGCACGTGATACCCTTGACCTCGCTCACTCGCCTTGATTAGCTCTGAATGGAAGGAAAACGGCTTCCTATTAAATTAATTAGGTGGCGATGTCAAGAGCCCTCGCGCGTGCATCAGCGGAGATAAGCAAACATCAATCCGTTTTGTTATCAAACATAATCGCATACGCATTGAAACACAAAGAAAAGCGTACTACGCTACGACACAAGCCTGGATTATAGCCAACAAACAAAAAAAAAACAAAAATGCTCGGCTTACCTGAGATTTGTGAATTTCTTATGGCTATCCTGCCCACGGAGACGAAGCTCAATCGAACACTACTCATCATATATTCCTGGCAGACGATCCAGTAATAACATCAGCTTCCAACCGAACGACAGAAACGATACACGAGCCAAATAGAAATTACAATAAGTCGCCGTAATAAGCGAGTCGCAATTTTTATTGTATTTGTTTGTCAGTGAGAGGTCTCTGTCATGACGCAACACTTTTAGACAACATCAACACTTCGCAAATGTACAATTATGTAGACGATGTAAGTACGAAAACTGAACTTTACTCTTTTTTTGTATGCTTTTACAAAAACAATTTTATTTTTTAGTTAACGGAGCGGCCATACTGATGTTCACAGCTGATTTTGATGTGAAAGAAAATGAAAATCTTTGTACCACGTTGTTTCGACTCTCCTGCTATCTAGTGGTTGAATGAATTAGCTTGACACTGCTTTACCATACACGCGTTAAGTTGTTATATTCATATCATTAGATGGCGTTACAAAGTTATGAAAACAATTTTAAAGGTTTGGTTCCCAAAAAAAATAACGTCCAAAACCAAGCCATGATTTGTCTTTCGAGAATAGCATCCTCAAATTATTTTTCTACCACAATCTACCACTGAAAATTGGTAACCCCGTACGCCAAACGTCAATCCATATAGAAAAGTAAATGTCAATCAAATAATTGCTGTCTGTCTGTGATGGAATTTGTTCAAAATGGCTGAGACAGAAACCGATAATAACATTATTATCGGAACAGAAAGAAATAATAAAATTACAGTGGCTAGTAATGGACCCCGCCGCGTTACTATCTATAAAACTGAGACTGGATTCGGTTTCAACGTTCGCGGCCAAGTTTCCGAGGGTGGGCAGCTAAGATCGATTAACGGTGAACTATACGCTCCTCTGCAGCATGTCAGCGCCGTACTGGAGAGTGGAGCAGCTGAACAAGCAGGAATCCGGAAAGGAGACCGGATACTCGAAGTGTAAGTACTCTCATAGACCACTATGTTTTTATATGCCCAATGTCTGCTACAATAAATTGTAGTTCCCATTGTAGTTTCCCATTATTGTTTGTGTTACACACATGCCAACGCATTTCCCGCCGGTTATACATGTTTAAAAAAAATGTTTAATGTTTTACTGGTAACAACAAAATGTTTGCAGTACTTATACTTCTGTATGTATGGCTAGTATAAATAAGTACTTAGTGATTTATATAATGTTGTGATGATTCATACCTACTCTCCATACTCGTTTCGTTTAGCTAACAAAAGTCAGTGAAGTTTGAAATTGGGCACATTTTAAATTTGCGTAGGTAGGTATCTGTTTATCATTGGTGCCTACACATTTCCTATAGTTAAGTATATACCTATTGTTTTAAAGGTACCTACCATAAAATACCTACCTATTGTTTAGTGGCATTGGATGTTACCTACTTGCTCTCAACAAGTTTTAAAAGCTTACATATGTACAGAAATATATACCATCACATCTGTATTCCCTGAAGGGGTAGACAGAAGTACACTGCAGTACACCACATTTCACCAATGGTATTTTGATCCCAATGTAATATGGGTTGAGTCTATTGCCATAAGGTACCTATTAGTGCAACGGGATTCTAAATAAATGGTTCAATAATTATGAAACTATCAAAACTTATCCGGTATACACCTGAGTAACATTAAGGGCAGTCTTTCTTGTTTTAATAATTGTAGAAGCAATTCCTTGATACACTGACATTTTATGCATCTATTTTGGTTGCAAATCAATTAGCATAACCACGTATTTTAAATGAAGCTTTCTGTGCCAGTTTGGCATTGAGTTACAGGAAACAAAATAGACTTTCAAGCAACAACTTTTTCATATGTGTGGGTACACAACACTGATGCTAACAACATTAATTTATTTTTCTATAGCCTTCTAAGTCTCCTCAACTCAATTTATATTTTTGTCCCAATTTTTTGGATGGCAGCTAATAGAGGCAGCATGATAAATTCGTGTAAATCTTTTGTCAGTGGAAACAAGGAGTTGTAATAGAACTATCAGATAATATAAGAACAAGTGCTTCTGGCAAATGATCAATTATCTGTACGTTAAAGTTTGGGGCCTGAAGTGTAGCAGTCGGAATCGTGAATTTTGAATAGTATGTTCCTAAAATAATCTTGTGTTCCCAGAGTTTATTAAAACACCTTTGGAAAACCTTTTTCTCAAAGAAAATTTGTTATGAATACATCAACAATTAGGTGATATGAATGCAAACCTGTTCACAACACAATACCATATGTCAGTATCATAAGAAACATATACATAACAATGTCTGCATATGTTTGTGTAAATATGTAGAGGTTGTGTACATGTTTCCTGAAGTGACCTTTCTAATTAACATCGTAACTGGTGTCATTGGCTTAGTGCTAAACTTAGTTGTTCACCTGCTCCTGTAGAGATGGGCAAGACATCCGTTTGTATTGATACCAGTAACAACACAATGTATCAATATATCATAACAAATTGTATCAATACATAAGTAAATTATTTTCTATTTTTTCGAAATAAAAAGAACTGAAGTCTTTATTCAGGTTTTTAAAAACAACGTAAAACAATACAATTTCCCATCGACAGTGTTTAGTCTAAATAAAAACAATAATTTGAAGATATGTATCGGGTTTATACGATCGATGGTGATGTTGAGCGATAAAAATACGTACGACGAAGAATACGAATTGTATCGCTGTGTATCGTATTTATAGCAGTGTATCGATACGTATCGCCAATCTTTATGCTCCTGATCTTCAGGGGCTGACAATTTATAATTGAATTACCCACTTCCAACCATATCAGACAATAAGGCTGTGAGGCACAGAGAATAGAGATACATGCGGAAAAGCGACGCCGTCGCCTTTTAGGTAAATTATATTTCTTTAAATCCATTCAAAGAACAGCAGTGTTAATATATGCCAAAAACTATAAGTGTGATAAGCATACTTATTGAAATAAATACCATGTCAAGTATACAAACATTCAAAATATAACTGAGTCTATATAAAAAGTTACGTATTAACATTTTTTCTACGTTAGTTAATTTCTAGGATCAAAGGTGATGGCCAAACACGTATAGTACTTAAATACAAAACAGTCTAGTAAAAAAACAAGGTCTGCCATGTTTAGTGGTCTCCAAACGGCACGATTTGTCTCACAATCGGTAGGGTCCAGTCCGAGGATGTGAATAGCAGGTTGGGTCTCCCGACTCCCACATCCCCACAGATTTACCCTACCGATCGGTCCTATTAATCGTGCCACCTGGACACTACTTTAATCTGAACTAGCTTTATAACTCTTTAATTGCCTGGAATATACCTAAGTTATTACCAGGCAAAGGTTTATTAAAATGTTGTAATTTCTGCGCTATGCGCATGAAACTCCTTCGCTGTAACTGCTAACAACGCTGTGTGCGGCTAATCGACAACCATCGCGGGTAGCTTGATATAATAGAAAGAACACATGTTTGTGACATAAAGGGGTTACAACTTTATTTTCAAGACATGTTTCGGGCGCCCGTATTCACAAACATGAAACTATGAGGTCTCACAGTGCGCGCGAACGAACATCATTGAGAAATGTCAAAATTCCATAGAGTTAGTTCCTTACTAAGCAATTATTGTTTGTGAAAACGACAGTCGTTAGTGTGTTGACTTGTGTATTTACTTGACAGGTTTCTCCTAAGAAGCCTTGACTCGGATACGACTTATGAATGTAGGTATTTCTAATATCTGCACGATATTGTGACAAGTTTCCAATTGACACAATAGTCGTCTAACAAGCGTACGAACCGCCTGATGTTAAGCAGTTATCGTAGCCTAAGATGCTTGCAATATCAAAGACATTGCTCGCACATGCGTTTTCAACCTGAAGTGAATGGGGCAGAAGGAGATAAAGGGAGTTCGGCGTCCGACTCTCATTCGTGGTACCAAACGCAGCTCTAATAGCTACTTAACGCCGGCGATCTTCTGTGAGACGGTACTCTACCCCAGTCGAGGCAAGAGCTGTAGTCACAGCTTGGTTCTACCATCATTTATAGAATAGAATATAATAAAATGTATTTGTAAAAACATGAGTATAGCCTGGATAGTTTCAAGATCGCACTGACCCATACCTCGATTCACACTCGCATTGAGGAGGAATGCCCTGTAATAGGCTCGCCTACTTTAAATTGAGTGACTATCGACGAAAAGTGGGTGCCCAATAATGCAACTGTCCCTACCCCTTCGGGAATACAGACGTATAGTTAATTGTCGTATAGATGATGTAAGCACAACAAGCATTTTATAATAAATACATAAATAAATAAATTGGTAGATTCCTCGGTGATTGGATAATTAAAATGTAATACAGCTCGACATTCGATATGGTATGTAATTTATTGGAATCTGCGCTGCAGCCTATTTAATAGTCTGACCCTCTAACAATTAGAGTCTATTACGGTTGTTAACAATTTGTCAATAAAACATTATCAAGAAATTATTGATACAATTGTTTATACTGGGAAGTAGCGGCCCATTTACTTAATGATTTCGTAATGTTAGTTCAATATCAATCGGACTGATTGCTGGTTGCAGACTCGTAAACTGGGACAGGTGTTGTTAAACTGAATGTAGTGTGTATTTCTAGTAAAAACACTGGAAAGCTCTCAAAGAAGTACATAATCTTGATTCTATCATCGGGCTATCATCATTATCATCGCTCCCAGCTTGTTCCATTACCTGGGTATAGCTTATTTGATTACATCTCTAAAGCATTTTACTTTGCTTTGATTGCCCCCTATCCAATCTATTATTTCATTAGCATTCTCGTCCTTGTTGAGTCTTATTTGGGTAGCTATTCTATAATTCTATTGTCACCTTCCTTCAGTATGATCAGATCATTAATAGTAGGTACGAAAGATTTAATTGCATTAAGTTCATAATGCATCAAAAACAATTATACAATTTTAAGTAAAAAAACTGAATTAGGTTTGATTTCATAACTTGTTGTATGTTTTCCATATGAATTTTAATCAAAAAATTGAATCTGTGTAAAATAGACCACGTCGGTACGCAATAAATATTAATACGACAGCTGTTTCGCAAAACCCAAATGCAGTGACGACTTCAAGGCCGCAAAAAGTAGCTACTTGTAAAAGTGCCACAAACCCCGTTCTAGCTGCTAAAATTAGAACAACATACTTAGCAATTATGAAAATCTAATTCTACTCAGCAACAGTCCTAAGTCTGTTGTGGGAGTCATATAAAGAGATAAGTAACTTAGTGGATACTGAATGTAGCTTTGCAAGGTATCGGTCTGTCTGCGCTCGCGCCGATTGCCTTCTTAATAATGTTGCACAATTGTTTTTTTTTGCATTATCAGCAGTGCTCCAGTTTGCATTCATGATACGCTAAGGATTATGAGTTATGTTATTACTTTGTTTGCTAAGTAAGTTAGTCGTATCGTACTGTTAGGGCAGTAACCTATTGTTTTATATACTTTTTTGGATGTGAACTGATGGGAGCAACTCTTAATAGTCGTATGCGTCCGGTCTGAGGCATCTCGGTTATTTGACTGCTTAATTTATTTCTACAAGTTTACTTTTGAAATTGTTATTCAGAATATTCCCAGTAGATACGCAGGGATATTATTCGCAGGGATATCATTCTATTATTCCAGTAGATATTATTCTCGTAGCACAGTAGGAACTAATAATCTGATGGCTTTAGAAGGCGTACGGCAAAACTAAATTTAGACGAAAAACGATGATAAAGTAGATTCGCCTACGCACGTATGTATGCCTATTGTAAAAAACATACAACGCCAATTTGTTAGGATGTCTGTCGGTTGATTACGTTTTAAATATCAGTTAATCACAGAGATTAAGTGAGCAGTTAATAGTGTTATAATTAAATCTATAAAAGAATCGAACCACTCTGTGGGTCGCGCATTTTCTAACTCCATATCGCAATTTTAGAACTTTTCTCTTCTTCAGTATTTACCAATTTCATGGCAACATTTTTGATTGTTACTTTCCCAATATAAGAGTAATGAAATGTTTCTCGGGTAGCGTTTTCATACGTACGTATCACCTGCTACTGACTAGACTGATAAAAATCATTTCTTTTAAATCGCAAAGGATTCGTTTCCTCGTACATCTACCAGCGACTTCATAGGATCAAATGCGAAAATTCACTGTGGATAGGATCATCGACTATGAAAAATACACATACATAACAGTGAAGAAAAAAATAGATATTGTATGTAATGACACTTAAGTAATAGTAGCAATAATGTTCATGCCTACATAGCACACTTCTTAAGGGTTCATTTGATACGAAGCCGACCATTCTCTGCAATGGTAATATTCCCTGGCTTTCTGTAAATTGTTCGCAGACGTCAGTTTATGACGGAGATGTTTTATGATCTCGTTAATTTGGAATGACCACTCCGTTGGGTAGCAACGGCCAAGTACTAGCTCTTTACAGCAAGGCTTTACGACCGTCTCGGAAAGAGTTTGGGGCGTAATACCGGAAACATCACTGGGAATTGAATGGACTAATACAGGCTGAAACAGAAAGACTGTATTTTTTTTTTCAAAACTTAACTTTGTAATTCCAAAACTATCAGCTTTGGAGGAAACTTGAAAAACAAAAAGAGGTGTTATAGGGATACAGCTGTTCACTGATTTCATAAGTCTACAAAACCTTTAGTACCTCAACTGTCCCACAAAGACAATAGTTTTAGATTAACAAAGTAAAGTTGCAATAAAAAATGTATACCCTTTCTGTTTCACCTCGTATATTTGAGGCGCGCTTTTGAAGCGAAGCTTCTATACGAACGTTCGGGGCGCTCGCCGCGCGGCCACTCTATCCGTGCTAAGCGAAGCGTCAGTAGCGTTACACGATATATTTAGGTACATATACAGAGTGGCGTGCGCCGCAGCTGTTTTTAACGCTTAGTTCCTACGCTTTATACCTACTATAAAGCTTCGCTTCTTTCGGGCGTCCACAGACGGCCCTGTTTTTTTTCTGATAGGCTGGTTAAGCTGATACTTGAGCAGTTATTGCTAGTCGGTCTTGTCAGGTTCCAATGATTTGGAGGGGGTGTAGTTGTTATATTTAGTGGATATTTTCTTTATTACACACATCTCTACTTATCTGTTTATCGTCGGAATAATGAAACGCCACTCAAATGTATAAGGCCAGTATTAATATCGTAATAAATCGATCTCAAGTCTGTGAGCTATCTTGGAAATGTCATGCTTATGTCAGTACAAAGTAATACCAGTACAAATAACGTGTTCAATGACCTCAAAATCGCTCTCCGACTGATGTCGATTTGTCAAAATCAAACAGCTCTTAAATTTGAATTTACTCAAATATCCGGTGGTATGAGTTATAGAAGAAAAGGGACTTGCTATAACCGTGAGTTTGGATTGGCGAAACATTTGCACCGGTTGATATTGTCGTCTCGATTTATTGACAACACTAAACATGGACAACATCATCATAAATCGGCAGAGAGATAATCGGAGTCTTACATGTTTGTTCAGTGCAAGCCGGGGTTAATATGAAAGTTATTAATACAGTACAAACCACACTTGATTGCAAAATTATCAAGTGTAAGTGCATAACGGGTAATGGGTAGATATCACTTGTAATAGTTAATTGCAGTCGACTGTCGCCGCTGGCCACTTTCCACTGCGTTATTATCTCAAAACAGTATACATTTAATTGCAAAATTGTCTCAAATCCTATTGCTATTAATATCAGTTGCGGTCATTCCGTTCACAGGTGAAAGCGAACGTTTACATTTCAGTTTCTGTGAAAGTGGTCTTGAGTGGCTCGTTGCGTACGTGTCCTTAGAACCTATTTATTTTTCTTTTGCATAAAAGTGTCACATATTCTTTTAAGTTTGACAATAATTAGTCATGTGTTGGCTAATACAAGTGTTCTATTCCTAAGTTGTTTCACACAGCTAGTGAGAGATGTGTTCTACATTGCCGCGACACACACACCTAATACATCCTTTCTTGGTTCGAATACAGATAAAGAAAAACAGTCACTTAATTGCCGTTATTAATAAATTTATCACAAGTCTGAGAGCGATCTTGGAAATTTATGTAATTGGTATGCCATTCCAGAAACAAATGAGATCGATTTATTAATACGGGCCTTAGTTCCTGATCCTGTTGGTATATAAACTAAACTTGACTAAATTTAGTATATTGACATCCTTCTCATGGTCATAATAACGTATAAGATAAACGGAAATATTTTAAAATGTGACAAATTTTGTTTCGTGATTGGACGACAGTAAAATTGACGTCACTGTGTATTGTGTTCCTTTACTTACACTGACGAAATTGATTTATGCTGTTGTCTCTACTGTTCAGCTGTAAAAAGTAGAGACAGCTATATAAAACAATACAACTATTGCGTCAATGTAAATGAGGGTTAATTTGCGTGCGAGTTTCTTGCGTATCCTTGTCCTCGCCTGGAGCTTTTTACATTTATTTCAGTTGCTCGAACGTTTCTCAGATCTTCTGCGGGTCCAGACAATCCCAGACACTTTCTTTACACACTTAACAATATTCACATCATTACATGATCGGTAAACTCTTGCATTGCATGCGTGGGTGGAGTTTCTCACTGGTTACTCAATATTATAAGGTATAAGTTGCATTGTATTGGGGATATCGCGCGCAAAAGTGCCAAAATGTTCAACAACATGCACTGTTTGTACGAGCAGGCCCATCCCTGCAAGCGTGGTGCTGAAGCGAAGTACTCTCTACTGAAAAATAGGTGAGAAAGTTATTTCGTCTTTTATCGTACACAGATTTGTTTAAAAACAATGTTTCATGGGCTAGACTTCTGGTTTGTCTGGTGGACATTTTATGTAACTGTATCTCCATTGTCTAGGGGGTGTATTTCTCGGGTACCTTCTTATATTGTTTGGCTTTGAACATCCCTCATCGCCGCAAAAGCCTCTCCTTACACCTGGACAGGCTTCTGTCTTGTATTGACAGAATATTTTTATGTAAATTGGATTTTTTAAAAGTGTTACTTCTATACCGTCAGTTCGTAATATCAGTATGATCTTGAACATTTAAAAATCATGCTCATTTTCTTCAAGGTAGGCCTCTCTTTTAATGCGTAAGTGCTCTACCAATAGCAGCATAGATAAATTGGCTAAGAAAGTTGTCTACTTCATAAGACCCTACTTTCATTTGTAGATACTTAGTAGGTTATTCATAACGACTCTTAAAGCGTATTACCCAAATAAGGTATTACCCAAATTAGGTACGTATTACACAAAGCGTGAACGCTCCTTTTATATCCGTTCCATTTAAGGAGTTATCTCCTAATATTGGATTACTACCTACTTATGTGACACTAATGCGTAGTTGGATAATAACATCAGCTCGAGTTCGCCTACACTCAGTATGCAGGGAATACCCCAATAACCCATTTTGTTTGATAACTTAGAAATTCGACGCTCCCGGTAATTTTATCGCGTTAGCCACAGTATTATCGGTATATTTATCATCTGATTTGGAATTATTCATTCATTATTGTTATTCTTTAAATGACAACACTTATTTTGAGAGTAATTACTTAAGAACTGGGATAGGTAATGTCCAATCGATGATTTAATGATCGATTAACGTAAGTCGTCTTTAAATTTAAACTCTGCAACTGATTGATTTGGTCGTAGCTAAGTTAAGACACTTTATGCAGTCAGGTAAATACGGCTGTGTAGCTGATTCTATGCTATATAAACTAACACAAAAGCTAAACCATATAATTTGAGCTGCAATCCTTGAATTGATAATAAAATAAACTTTATTATCTCATCGTTGCGTCTGATGTAACTCAATACGATATTGCGTGTCAAATAAATTTATCATTAACAACTAATTAATTGCTGCTTAGTTCTGTGGGCGTATTACCCACAGAACTAAAGGTCAGAATTGCATCTAATCATCTAACATCAACTGACGTGACCTATTTGTTTTAAAGTAGCAATGCATGTTATATCAATGTTTATTAAATTATTCTAATTAATGCCATTATTAGTTGTGTACGCTTTGAATACACGCGCTTGCAACAAAATATACAGAGGAATATTTAATTAAAATACTAATTAACCAAGTTTGTATAGTGTGCCCGTGCTTGTGTAGTGTGCCCTATACCTAGGACTGATACATTTTTAAAAGTTCAAACAAGAAAATTTGGAAGTTTTTTTCAAGAATTAGTGCGAGAATTAACATGCTTTAATATACTATTAACATGCTTATTGATTGAAAAATCCAAGGCTGTGTGAACGATTACTTGTGTCAATGTTTAAAAAGTGTTTCAACGCAAGATGGCAGTCCATAGAGGCGGTGTTGGCAGCTTCCGATACTGTTTCTATTATTGTGCTAATACGGACTTTGAGATCTACGATTTGGAAACTGAAGAGTCCATAGTGAATTGGTAGGTCGCGGGTCGCGATGCATGATGTCCTATTTAGAACGCTCATTGTCCCTCGGTCCCACTGCCCATCAGGTTGGCAACGTGTGAATAATTCGTTTGGTATCGCAAGCATCTATGTGCTACGGTAACCGCTTAATAAATTCTTCGCAATAGAGAATTTCTAGGAGACCCCTCTGCTGAGGTTTTTGGTCACTGACCATAATATGTATTTGACTGCGAGCGTGTTTGTTTTGTAAGTAAGGGGGAAAACCCGAGATTTAATAACTTGACCTATGGTCGACTTGTTGATAAGCTATGAGTACTGAATAATACTGTAGTTCTGTAAAATACCCTTCTGTAACTGGTGATAGCTTGGCTATCCTTAACAAAATAGGTTAAAATTAAAAATACATTGACATCACTATAGTTATTCCACATCGAACAAATTGTTAATTGAAATCAATTCATAAATGCCGCAGATATGCGGTAACATACACAGAAAAAAAATATTTAATGAAATAATTACATGACTTAAAAAAAAACCTGGGTGCACTAAAAAGCTAGAAACAACTAGGGACCTTGTGTCGGGGCCACTATCTTTACACTAGGTTTGAACTACTTTTTAGCAGGCCTACCCCTACTTACTTGAAATGGCACCGTCTCCAAATGAAAGAAAGTCTCACTCAAATGTACAACTCAAATACTCAAATTTAAGTCCCACTTACCTGTTTGAATCGTCGTATTTAAATGACGCGTCAACATTAGGCCCTCACATTAGTCCACCATCTAATTTGGGTGTACACATACATTATGTATGATTGGTTAGTACGTTAGGCGTCAACAGCATATTCGTGGAATTATTAATACCCGCAACAAGATAAACAGATTATGTATCCCGAACCGTGCGTAATGTTGGGTACACACGGCCGAGTACACAGGCGCCGTACACATGTATTATGTGCTATTATGTTATTGGGTAATATACTATTGTTGCCTTTGTGTTGCTGTTCCTGAGAATGTACACCAACTTTTTTCTATTGAAAAGAGGACCTATTGAGTTTCTTGCCGGCTCTTCCCAGCGGATACATCATACCAAAACGATGGTAGATTCTGACTCTTTGTAATCGTCTCCTCGTGTGTAAGACGTTAAACGGTCAAGATAATGAAGCTCTATCCAAAAGTGTAAAAATATGGCAAGAATAAAAGTCAAATAACGCGGCACGACATATCGCTTGCTATTTAAGCTTCCTGATGTTACTCCTGTAAGCCAGAATCGACAATGGTGTCCAATGATGACGCTGAGGTTTGACCCTCGACGAGTCCCGGGGAAAAGCTGAATTGTCTCGGAACCCGCACGAATTTAAACGGAAAAAAAAATAGGAGGAGTTGCAAAAATAGTTATCCACTTCACTCCGTAGCAAAGTGGTAGACAGAAAAAAATGTATAGCCATTATTGCCATCCTAAAAAAATATTTGACAGGTATTTTTCTTGTTGCAGCAATGGAGTCAACGTGGAAGGCTCCACCCACAGGCAGGTGGTGGATCTCATCAAGTCCGGAGGCGACTGTCTCACTCTCACAGTCATCTCTGTCACACCTAGAGTGAGTAATTCATTTGTTATTCTTCACTTCAGTCCCGATCATTCACCTTATCAAATTACACGTGACCCATTTTTACAAAGAGCTACTGTCTGCCCTCTTCCGGTAACATGAGGGGGGGGGGGGGGGGGGAGATGGCAGCTGGATAAATTTTTCCGGCACTTGAGGGTTTCTTCAGTTGTAAGAGTCTCTGTGGCCATCAGTCTATACAGTTCTTTTTTCTCCTGCTTCGCTAAAGTGGGAAGTGGACAATTTTCTTCCAACTCCTCCTATTCAGTCTTCTGTGAGGGCTCCAAGTCAACTTAGACTCTCACCTCGGCGTGACCTTGGGACACCAATCTCGATCCTAGCTTAGATGAGTAACAGTGGTGGGAGTGTGTGGCGGGACTAATCGAATTAAAAAAATCTAGTCAATCAACTCTGTCTTGAGTAAGCTTTTGCCATGTTATTTTGTAGTCATATGTCATAAGAATGTTATTTCCAAGATCGTTCTCACACTTGAGATTGATTTATTAATAAGGCCCTTAGTACTGTGACCACCTTCAGTCCCAAGCACATCACAAAACCTCCTCATGATCCAGGAGGCAGAGCGCCTAGAGCCATGCGACGACGGCACCGCCCCCGTCGGTGTGATCGGCGGCGCCGCCAACTCCCGCGCGACCGTCTACCAGCGATACGATTACACAGACAAACGGTCCCTGCCCGTCTCCATACCGGACTATAGGATCGTGATGGAGAGGAACACGGGGAGATCCTACGTCGCTTTCAACGTGCACATGGCGGGGAGACATCTCTGTAGCAGGCGCTATAGGGAGTTCGCGGCCTTGCATCAGCAGTTAAGGAAGGAGTTTTTGGGTGAGTTTTCAATTTAACTATAGAAATCTCTCTTTTGAACGTGTCTTTGGGAAGGCCTACAGAACAGGTACAGAAATTGTCCCGTTGTTGATTAAAATGAAAGTGTTGTTATTTTTTTGCGAGAAGAAAAGCATAATGTCAGCGAATTCCCCACAGACTTTGGGGCATTCCTCGCTTCTTTACCAACATATGCTAACTGTTATGTCTCTTTACTACTTTTACTGTATTTTCCTTGAGAACCACCGAAAGTTTCGGTTATAATGAGCTAGATAATGATTCGATGTTAATTACAATTTGTTCCCAGGTTTCAATTTCCCAAAGCTGCCCGGGAAGTGGCCGTTTACGCTGAGCGAACAACAGTTAGATGCTAGAAGGAGAGGGCTTGAACAGTATTTAGAAAAGGTAACCTTATTTATAGCGTTTGAAGATCCTATATGGATTCCCTCCCGCTTCCCCCGAAGCGTGAGACGTGATAGTCCCGGCACAGCCACTAAAAACCAACGGTATACCATTAGCCGCCTGAGTGCCACAGGTCAAACATGCATCGCGATAGAAAAGGTGGCCTAGATTTTTTGCTAATTAGACATTGTGCGACCAGGGGGCCAAGTCAAAAAGACCAAAACCAATCAGAAATATCAGTGCTTTCCACCAACTACATTTTTATTCTAGCAATTTATGAGGAAGCAAGCCTTTTGCCATTATAGAGGGAGCACTTTTAGACCATAGTCCTCCAAGCTGAGCTATGCAGCGCTAATTCTGTTATCTTCTCCAGGTGTGCGCAGTCCGGGTGATAGCGGACTCGGACGCGGTCCAGGAGTTCCTGACGGACTCGGACGACTCGTCCAACCCCACGCCCGTGGACCTGAAGGTGCTCCTGCCGGACAAGGAGGTGGTGACGGTGAGCGTGCTGAAGTCCACGAACGCTGACGACGTGTACCGAGCCGTGTGCGAGAAGATTGGTCTCTCCAAGTCTGTGCAGAAGTACTTCTATTTGTTCGAGATCGTTGAATATAATTTTGGTGAGTATCTATCGCCGTAAACTCAAATTTCACATCTGTTTAATGTTTTTGGGTTTCCTTAGTGTCCTATTTTATCTTTAGAAATTATGTAACTGTTATGCTGCATGTGGAGAGTGTTGCCGCTTTTCAAGTCATGCCCGTGCGCGGGCGCTGCTTGCGTGTATTGGTCCACTTACGTTCCTCTTAACAACACTGTTGTTAAACTCTATTCATTTATTGAGCATGGGAGCATCACACCAAAGCAATTATTCTCTTCTCCACCTCTGTTTTATTTATTATTTTGGTTTGTAAACAGTTAAATTGGTATAAAGTGTGAGGTATGCACACCTCACTAAACTAGCTAATTTAAATACCCAAATCTGAGTGAGATTTGATCACTATTTACTTATTTAGTGACAATGGTGTTGCCTGCTCACATTGTGTTGCTGTTCCTGAGAATGTATGCCGGATCTTCTTAGTGGAAGCAGCATTCCGAACCGGTGGTAGATTCGGACTATTCATAAATGCTTAGTTGCCTTACATGAATAAAAACAATTTCCACGGCTCCTACGTATAAAACGACATGACTAAACAAATGTTTCACGTCAATTTTGAGTTTTAGTTTCAGTTTTGTCTCTCTCTTCCAGAACGCAAATTACAACCGAACGAGTGTCCTCACTCCCTGTACATCCAGAACTACTCGACGGCGAGCAGCAGCTGCCTGTCGGTCCGCAAGTGGCTGTTCAACCCGCGCACCGAGATGTCCGTCATCGCGGAGGACTCCACGGCCATCGCGTTCATATTCTGGCAGGTACAGACATCGCCCGTCAGCCGGAAAGGGTCCACCTCTGGACCCGGACCTCGAGATCTTCCGAACACCGAGATATTATAATGATTTAGCGACCATTTTGTCTACTCAAATCGTCATTCGTCAGAGCGGCCTACGCTTAGAACACTACACTACCCGGGTTCGAGTGTAACTGGGGTCGCCCCAAGTTTATTGTACAGTACTCATTACTATAGGTACCGATTCGTTCGCAGAGAAGTAACTTGAAATCGTCTAATAGTACATTACTGCCGTGGTCATGAGTGCGTTGCGGGGCACGGTGTTGCTGGGCGAGAGCGCAGCGTAGCGCAGCTCCAGGCCACCATAGCGCGGTCAGCATGCAGCCCTTGATGGACAAGCTGAAATAAAGGCCGAGACCGAAGGCCTTTATAGGGCGGACATGAAGGCTGCAATGATGACCAAGGTTGAAGGCCGAGAGCGTAGCTAAGCTTAGCTCGAGGCCATCGTAGCGTGGCCAGCATTGCAGTCATTGCAGACCAAGGCTTGTATAGTGCTTTACTCAAAAATATGACTCATTTAAATATAACTAGTCAAGTAGGTAAAAATAATTTATTTAAAATTACAATTATCGATTTTCCATTGCCCAAACTTTTTTTTTACAATACAATACAATCACTTTTATTTGCGAATATAGGTAGGTATACATTGATGTTACAGATTATAAAAGTGCTTATGCTTATTCCACCAATTGGCATGCAAAATTAAAATTAATTATGGGTCAATTCAATTAAATTAAAATTATTATCATTATTATATTATACATTCATTGAAATTCATTCAATACTAAACAATTATAATAATAATCTATTTTTCCGTCAACAGTATAATAGGCCTTATCTATTAGGAAATTATTTAACAAACTTTTAAAAACATTAATACTATTTGTCTTTCTAATTGATATGGGCAGATTGTTGTAAATAATTGGCGCCATACAGAATATACTAGTGCGCATCAGATGCGTTTTACTGGGCAAGTGGTGCTGGGTATGTTCACGACGACTTTCTTTTCGTAGGCAAGTTGGTATCTTTCCTTTGACTTCGGTGGCAATGAATTCTCATGAACTAATTTTCTTAATTTTGTATGTCCGGCGGTGTCAAACGTATTGAAGTTATGGATTCTTCACTTGAGGTCATTTATTACAATACTATTGTTATTTTTACGAAAAATTATGGAATAATGAAAAATTTTCACGACGCCTTACTTCTCTCTTTCATTTGTGTCTTAGACCACGACCAACTCGATTTAAACAAATAACTAATCAGCAGCACCGAAAGCATGGCCAACTCGTTTTGAACCAGCCAATCAGCTTTTTATTTTTAATTTAATAACGTGACATTAATGGTAATTGCGGGCAGCTATAACAGAAATTTCGGGACACTTTTTTTGCAGCTCCGCAACGTCGACTTTACTCGAAGAAAGTTTGCGAAATAATGTCAGCATTACTAGAATTTTTGAGTAAAATCATTATAAAACACAACGACCGGTACTTTGCTGCTCCGTTTAGGCTAGTTTTATATATTGTTACGGACGACGGGTATATTAAATGCAAAGATTAAATGCCGTTAACGTGTAAGAAGGTTTATTTATGCTCTCCACAAACTTGACAAATACACGCTAGTACACTATTTCACTCACTCTAGTTACACCCAACAAGCAGAGTTCCGAATCACTTAGCAGTCGCACAGTATTCAAATATAATCTCCTAGGTCGCTGGTATATTCCTCTTCGTTCGCTTACTTGAGATCCGATCACTGTCGCTTCCAAGAAGTAACTGTCTCGATGTGCGACGTCGACTCCTTAAATATCGCATATAAAGAGGTGGGCTAGTTGTAATAATAATCGCAATCGAACGGTCCCGAAACCCATTGTCGGCTTTTCTTTGTATTCATTCGAGACGGGCCGCCGCGCGCCGATAGCGCAAGGGCGTTCACCTTATACCTACATACCTATAGTGAATTTTGAACATCGAATTTTCCAGACTTTTCTTCATGAATCGATAGCGTACATCTAGACTAGCAATGCGTTTTTGCCTCAAGCTGGTAGGATAAGTATTCTTCGAGATATTTGACTAAACAGTCCCAAGGTGGCAACGATATTTTATGAAGGTACCGCGCGGGCAGCAAGTAGTTAGTAATGATGGTTGTGGTCCCAGGCCGTGGAGGACGTGAACCGCGGCGTGTGCTGTGCGGGCGCGCGGCTGTACCAGCTGAAGGCGCTGCAGCAGGTGCGGCGCGCGGCCGAGTACCTGGCGCTGGCGCGCTCGCTGCCCGGCTACGGCGACGTGGCCTTCCCCGCCGCGCGCACCGACTGCCGCGCCACGCCCGCGCTCGCCGTCAGCGTCGGTCAGTGCCGACAGTACACCCCTCTGCTCTACTCTAGTACCTGCTGCCCGGCTACGGCGACGTGGCCGAGACTGCGACCATCTCACCTAGCTCTACTCTAGATGCTCTCCCTGTTCTTCCCGCTATTATGGTTGAGGAGAGTGACGCCGCTGCTCCAGTCATGTCCGCGCGCGCGCCGCTCGCGGGGACTAGTCCACCCGCATCTCGCCTCGCATTACACTCTCTTGGGAGGTCAATACTTAAGGATTTTTTTTTGCTCGGTATAATCGACACCGTGTACAATGAGTTTGTTATTTTTCTACGCGACTTCATATGCAGTATAGACGACGACAAAAATATAGTGTTGCGACCTAGAAACTATTTGGTCAAATACCTCGAAGGATCCTTATTTTATCAGCTTGATACAAAAACGCATTGTTATTCTAGACGAACCCCATCGAATAATTACGAAGGATCTCTAAAAGTTGAATGTTCGAGACTGTAGGTATGTAGGTATAAAGTGAACGCGTGATCGGCGCGACGGCGGCGGCAAATACCTACTCGCGAACGAATACAAAGGGAAGCCGACAATGGGTCTCGAGATCATTCGATTGGGATTATTATTACCTACATACCTACCGAGAATGTTCAGGAAAATACCAGCTCGCATTTTTATTCCGTATATAAGGTGTTGACGACGGGCAGCGAGTTAGTTACCTTCTTGGAAGCGACAGTGTACGGAACTTAAGTAAGCGAACGAAGAGTGTTATACCAGTGACCTAGGCGATTATATTGGAATACTGTGTGACTGCTAAGTGATTCGGAACAGTGTTAATTGTGAGTAACTAGTGATAGTCAACTAGTGTAGTACTGTGTATTT
The DNA here is from genome assembly GCA_905147325.1 of Notodonta dromedarius. Lineage (NCBI taxonomy): Eukaryota > Metazoa > Arthropoda > Insecta > Lepidoptera > Notodontidae > Notodonta > Notodonta dromedarius. The sequence continues at coordinate 10,829,277 of LR990173.1, read as the reverse complement.
GTCAAGTTTGTGGAGAGCGAATTAAACCCTTTATACACCGGAACGGCATTTAGTGTACCTACCCCCTTAGTACGTAACAATTGGTGTCAGAAGCGGAATGCCGTTACTACCGCGAGACGAAGAAGGGCGTACTCCACGAACCAGACGTCAAGTCGAGATGGATGCCGCACGTCAACGTAGCCGTGAAGAAGAAGAGCGTCAAGTTGATGCCGGTGTTTCGGCGGGAGCTGAGGCAGCATCAACAGGTAGTTCTTCGGAACTGAACTTGGCAGCGTTGATGGCCTCTATGCAGCAAATGCTCAAGGCCAATCAAGAGGCCAGCGAGCGAATGATCCAGGCCAATCAAGAGGCCAGCGAGCGAATGATCCAGGCCAATCAAGAGGCCAGCGAGCGAATGATCCAGGCCAACCAAGAGGCTACCCGTCAGGAATTTAAGGAACTGATGCATGCAATGGAGGGCAATCAGGAGACGGTCCTTGGGAAAATCGACGCAGGCATCACGGTCCTGGGTGAAAAAGTGAAGACCCTAGAAGACCGCGTGGAAGTGTTAAATAAAGACAATAATTCAGTCAAGGACCACTTAGAGGCGCTAGATAAGGAGGTTTTGAAGCTGAAAATACATGGACCTGTGACAGTAGCCTCGCCATCGTCCACAAAGCTCGACCTCCCGCGCTTCGACGGAACTTCTTCGTGGATGGCCTTTAAGTACCAGTTTGAAATACTTTCGTTGGGAAATTCCTGGAGCAGCGAGCAGTCCTTTGCGGCTCTGGCGCTGGCCTTACGGGGAGATGCTTTAATGGTTTTGGAAAATCTGCCGCTGGAAGGAAGGACCCTGGAAACTCTCATGGAGGCACTGGATACACGCTACGGTGAGAAACACCTGGAACATGTTTATCGAGCGCAGCTCCACGAGAGGAAACAAAAGCCTGGTGAAAGTCTCCAACAATGGGCATTGGAAGTGGAGAGGCTGGTTCGCCGTGCATACTCGTCCAAACCAGCGATGATTGAAGAGAACCTGCTGGAGCTATTTATAAATGGCATTCGAGAAACAGAAGTCAGGACCTTTGTACGGTTGGGACACCACCAAACCATGAAGAACCCACTGGGTCATGCTCTCGAGGTGGAAGCTGTTCGGCAGGACACGAAATTAAATAAGGTCAGGGAGGTTAAGGAGGTGATTAAAGAGGAAAGGAAGCCTCGGTTTGTCCCAACTTGTTATGGCTGTGGTGGTAAGGGACATATTCGCTTGGAATGCCCTTCAAAGAAGAGAAAGGTCGCGGACGAGTCCGAGATCCAAGCGGAACCAAGTGTCCCGTTAAACTAAACGTCGCCAGGGCCGCGGGGCGGGCGCTGGCTGGTCAAGTTGAGGCCCCAACAGTCACTATAACTCAAGTTTGCAATGGAAATAGTCTGATCATCGAGGCCACCTTAGACAACCAAACTTGCAGTTTAACTGTTGATACTGGAGCATCGCGTACAATTGTGAGGCCGGAACTACTGAAACGCACCATAATGTGGGAAAAGCGATCACCGTCATGCCGTCTGCAAACAGCCACTGGCCAGCCAGTTTCCGTCCTCGGTGAAACAGATATTAAGTTAAGAATTGGCGACCGAGTCTATCTCCAGTCAGTGCTGATTGCTAATATTACTGATGATTGCATTTTGGGACTGGATTTCTTGAAGAATCAACAGTGTGTTTTGGATGTAGCCAAAGGAGTGCTAAGGTTTCCTGATCAAGAAGTCTGTTTACGAGGATCGCGCCCGTGTACTCTTTATTGTGTGAGGGATACCACATTAGCTCCAAAATCAGAAACCTTAGTGAGAGTTAAATTTCCTGCGAAGACTGAGCAAGGAAGATGTCTCATTGTGGAAGATGCTGGCAATCACCCGAGTTTAATTACAGCAAGGACGCTACTGATGTCGAACGGAATTACTAGGGTAAGAATCCTTAACCTTAGTAATGAAGAAATACAGCTGAAGAAGAATAGTGTGGTTGGAAAATGCGAGGAAGTACAGTACCTGAGAAAATTAAGCGCTCCAGATAAACAGGAAGGTACGCAGATCGCGGAGGATCACATCTGGGAACTTCTGGAAGCTTCTAAGGAAAATTTATCGGCATCGGAACTACAACAGGCCAAGAAGCTGTTGCTAGAATTCAGAGACATTTTCGCAACCGGAAACGATTGTGGAAAGACAGGACTCGTCAAACATCGGATCGACACAGGCGACGCCAGGCCTATTAAACAAAGACCCCGAAGATTACCATGGGCAAGAGAAAAAGAGGTGACAGATATGATTAATGACATGGCTGATAACGGAATAATTGAACCGTCTAAGAGTCCATGGTCTTCACCCGTGGTGCTGGTAAAGAAGAAGGATGGCAGTACAAGGTTCTGCGTGGATTACCGAATGCTGAATAATGTCACGAAGAAAGACAGTTACCCCTTGCCGCGAATTGACGACACGCTGGATATGCTCAGTGGTATGAAGTGGTTCTCAACCATCGATCTGAAAAGTGGCTATTGGCAGGTCGAGCTCAGCCCAGAGGACAAGGAGAAGACTGCTTTTAGTACAGGAATCGGGAACGGATTGTGGCAGTTCAACGTTATGCCATTCGGCTTATGTAATGCTCCGGCTACATTTGAGCGCCTAATGGAGAGAGTAATGGTGGGTTTACTCGGGGACGTGTGCCTGGTCTACCTTGACGATGTAATTGTTATGGGTCGCAGCTTCGAGGAAAATCTGAAGAACTTGGAAAAAGTTTTCACTCGAATCCGTGAGGCTAATCTAAAACTTAGTCCTAAGAAGTGTGCTCTGTTTAAAAAGGAGGTCAGTTATCTTGGACACGTCATCTCAACCGATGGAGTAAAGACCGACCCCGAGAAGATAAAATCTGTTCAAGAATGGCCTTCTCCAAAGAACAAAACAGAAGTACGAGCGTTCCTTGGACTATGTGCATACTACAGACGATTTATCAAGAATTTTTCAGATATTGCGAAACCTTTACATCGGCTAACGGAAGATAAACGGGATTTCGTTTGGGACCTGGAATGTGAGAAAGCTTTCATTGAGCTGAAACAACGATTGTGTGAGGCCCCAATATTAGGTTACCCAACGAGAGAAGGAAGATTCATCGTGGATACTGACGCCAGTAACACCGGAATAGGTGGTGTTTTGTCACAACTACAGGGAGATCACAACGTTGTCATAGCGTACTTCAGTAAATCCCTTTCCAAGCCAGAGAGAAATTACTGTGTGACTCGCCGTGAATTGCTAGCTGTGGTGAAGACCTTACAACATTTTAACAAATATCTTATAGGAAGGGAGTTTACACTAAGGACAGATCACGCTGCATTACAATGGTTACTACAATTTAAAAACCCAGAGGGCCAAGTAGCACGATGGATCGAGCAACTACAGGAATTTTCCTTCGTAATAGAACACCGCAGTGGAAAAGGGCACGGTGATGCTGACGCTTTGTCACGGAGACCGTGTGCCGAAGACTGCAAACATTGCCTAAGGAATGAAGTCCGGGAAGAGGTCAAACTCATAGGGACACATGGAATCGACGACGAATGGACCGGAGCTAGTATGAAGAAAGCGCAGGAGGAGGATAATGACCTACAACCTATACTGCAATGGAAACAGAGCGGAAACAGACCCCAATGGAGCGATGTGTCTATCTACAGCTCAACTACGAAGAGTTATTGGGCTCAGTGGGACAGTTTGGCTCTGGTAGATGAAGTGCTGTATAGGAGATGGGAATCAAACGACGGTAAGGAAATCACCATGCAAGTGATAGTGCCGCGGAGTAAGGTGGCTTCTCTTCTACGGCACATTCATGATGGTGTTTCTGGTGGGCACCTAGGAGTCAAGAAAACCCTGGTTAAGGTGCGACAGCGGTTTTATTGGCTGCGCTGCCGAGAAGACGTCGAGGATTGGTGTCGCAGATGCACTGCGTGTGCGTCAGTGAAAGGCCCGCAGACAAGAAGCAGGGGAAAACTGAAGTTGTACAACGTTGGAGCCCCGTGGGAGCGCATCGCCATTGATGTTGCTGGACCGTTTCCGACGACTGAGGATGGGAATAAATACATCATAGTAGTGCAAGATTACTTCACTAAGTGGCCAGAAGTATTTGCAACACCCAACCAGGAAGCAGTCACCGTAGCGAAGAAATTGGTCCAGGAAGTAGTCTGTCGGTATGGCGTACCTATGGAGATCCATTCTGATCAAGGAAGGAATTTCGAGTCTGCGCTGTTTCAAGAGATGTGCAAGTTACTCGGAATGAATAAAACTCGTACGACTCCAGCGCATCCGCAGTCAGACGGAATGGTCGAGAGGTTTAACCAGACATTGGAAAACCACCTGGCCAAGGTCGTAGACGAACATCAGCGAGACTGGGACCAATACATTCCGCTGTTTCTGATGTCCTATCGGTCTGCAGTACATGACAGTACGGGACACACTCCAGCCAAAGTAAATTTTGGTCGAGAAATGAGGCTCCCAGTGGATGCGATAACGGGCACGCCACCCGACAGTCCTAAGGCCGTTACGGACTATGTGAGTGAACTTCAAAACCAACTGGACGAAGTGCATCGAATGGTACGGGAAAACAACTTGAAGTCAAGTACGAAGATGAAGACCCGGTACGACCGAAGTGCAAACACCAATGGTTTTGAAGAAGGAACACTGGTGTGGCTCCACAATCCTCTTCGCAGAAAAGGGAAGTCCCCGAAACTTCAGGCTCGCTGGGAAGGACCTTATACAGTTATTACGAGGATCAACGATGTGACCTATCGCATTAAGAAGGGACTTCGAGGAAAGCCAAAGGTAGTCCATGTGGACAGATTGGCTCGGTATCATGGAACAAATGATGCTCGGGACGAGCATGTCTAAGAGGGGGGTAATGTTGCGACCTAGAAACTATTTGGTCAAATACCTCGAAGGATCCTTATTTTATCAGCTTGATACAAAAACGCATTGTTATTCTAGACGAACCCCATCGAATAATTACGAAGGATCTCTAAAAATTGAATGTTCGAGACTGTAGGTATGTAGGTATAAAGTGAACGCGTGATCGGCGCGACGGCGGCGGCAAATACCTACTCGCGAACGAATACAAAGGGAAGCCGACAATGGGTCTCGAGATCATTCGATTGGGATTATTATTACCTACATACCTACCGAGAATGTTCAGGAAAATACCAGCTCGCATTTTTATTCCGTATATAAGGTGTTGACGACGGGCAGCGAGTTAGTTACTTCTTGGAAGCGACAGTGTACGGAACTTAAGTAAGCGAACGAAGAGTGTTATACCAGTGACCTAGGCGATTATATTGGAATACTGTGTGACTGCTAAGTGATTCGGAACAGTGTTAATTGTGAGTAACTAGTGATAGTCAACTAGTGTAGTACTGTGTATTTGTCAAGTTTGTGGAGAGCGAATTAAACCCTTTATACACCGGAACGGCATTTAGTGTACCTACCCCCTTAGTACGTAACAATAGTGTTTCGGATCAGCAGGCGGAGAAGAATTTTGTACCTTTAGTTTCACGATATTTGACTTCCAAATGGAGGGCCGGGCCGACACGGAGGCTCTTGTCGAGCAGGGGGATGCACGAGCTGATAAAAATATACGATCCCAGGTTGGGACGGGCTGAAGCTGTCGACGTGGAGCTCGCCGGAGGGCGGCGCGGCGGGCGGCGGGCCGCGCGCGGAGGTGGCGTGGCGCGGCGTGCGGGCCTGGCGCGCCGACGACGACGCCGCCGCCGCCAGGATCACGTACCTGCGGCACGACGCGCAGCCGCGCACCGTCACGCTCTTCACTCCCTATGTAAGTATCCGCTCCCCGCACGCCTTTGCCTCTATGATATTGTGATCCCAATTCAATAGGAAAATAATGAAAGCAGCATCGACTTTTTGAAGCGAAGCTTCTTTACGGACGTTCGGGGCGCTCGCCGCCCGGGCACTCTATCCGTGCAAATTGTGACGTAGCGTTACACGTTACACGTTACACGATGACGTCAGAGCTGCGGCGCCCTAAGCTTTATACTAAATATGGCTTGAAGCTTAGATAGAACATTGGTAATAATTGCACCGTGACGTCAGTAGCGTTACACCGTGACGTCAGTAACGTTACACCGTGACGTCAGTAGCGTTACACCGTGACGTCAGTAGCGTTACACCGTGACGTCAGTAGCGTTACACGATGGCGTCAGTAGCGTTACGCCGTGACGTCAGTAGCGTTACACGGCGACGTCAGTAGCGTTACACGATGACGCCAGTAACGTAACGCCGTGGCGTCTGTAGCGTTACACCTTGGTGTCAGTAGCGTTACACCGTGACGAAAGTAGCGTTACACCGTGACGTCAGTAGCGTTACACTGTGACGTCAGTGGCGTCACACGATGGCGTCAGTAGCGTTACGCCGTGACGTCAGTAGCATTACACGGCGACGTCAGTAGCGTAACAAGATGACGCCAGTAGCGTTACGCTGTGGCGTCAGTAGCGTTACACGACGACGTCAGTAGCGTTACACCTTGGCGTCAGTTGCGTTACGCCGTGGCGTCAGTAGAGTTACACGACGACGTCAGTACCGTTACACGATACATATAGGTATACAGACTAGCAGCTGCGTCGCCCTACGCTCTATACTATAAAGCTTCGCTTCTTCCGGGCGTCCCTAGACGGCACTGTTTTTTATATAACAAAGTCGCCTAAAAAGCGTTTAACCCCCGTAAACAGTTACCGTATCCAATAGATGCTTGCAATACTGAAGGCATTGCTCGCGTTTTACCCGCTTAAAGAATAGGACAGGGATAGAGGAGATGGGAAGGGTTTGCTCTCAACTCTCTCACTCATTGAGTTTGGGACCATAAGTAGTCTCCAGACGGTAAGAATTGGCTCACGATCGATAGAACCAATCGCTAGTGTCTACCAATCGGCATGGACAATAAGCAAGTTGGGTACCCGACTCAAACATCCCCCAGATCAACCCAACTGATTGGCACTGCCGATCATAAGTTCCCTATATTCTGTCGTCTGGAAACTACTACAGTGGACCCCGGTAATCCGGCACCCCATGTAGTCCGACATGTCTATTATTATTGAATATTTTATTTTTTTGTCGATTTTCGCTAATGTACTTAGATAATGCATGACGAACAGGTTACAACTTGTACGTGCTACCACTATGGTACTCGACGCGTAGGTATTGTTTTGATTGTGATTGCTTAGTTTGAAAAAATCTACATACATAATGAAGTATGATTTGTACTTCAGAGTATAACATATAGAATCTTATCATTGGATCTGTAATTTGGCGGACAAGGTACTCTTTTGTAAAAAAAAATCCGGACTAAAGGGGGGTCTTGGGCAGTACTCTATAATCCGACAAATTCGATAGTTCGACAATGTCCTGCAAAACGTTTGTCGGATTACCGCGGGTCCACTGTATACAGTTTGTGTTAGTCTACCGATATTGCTTTTTTTATTTAAAACTACCGCTTGGCGCAGTGGTTTGAGCGTAGGCAGCTCAGCTCACTGCAGCTGGTGGTTGCGGGTTCGATTCCCGCCGAGGCAAATTTTGGAAATGGCCTTATCGTAATTTTCCCAGGTCTGGGTGTCACTGAGATCGCCCCCAGCCCATAGTACGGTACCCATAGTACAAGAGTCGCTTAGTTTGGCACCATACAGTTGATGTGTCAGTCTGGCGATATTTATTTATTTATTATTTATACTGTTGCAGTACCAGTTCCTATGCAACTGCATGGATAGAATAGCCGAGGAAGCGAGCTGGGTGGACACCGGCGAGTAGTGACGTCACACGCGCCTGACAGCCCCTAGGAGATAAGCTACGGAAACGGTATTATCAATTTATGCCATCTCAATTAAACCCATTTTGGTATAAATTCCATCTTTAACACTGGTAACACTGCTCTTGTGTTGCCGTATTAGATAATTGAATTTCTACTAAATTGTATTGCGAGAGTATTAGTTCGTTATTCTTATTATCTTAATTAAGATTTTATTATTTAACTTCGATCTTATTTTAGAAATAATTTGTTTTTTTATGAAAATGTTATTCCGATGGCGTCACTGAGAAATGTATTCGAAATCAAAACTTTACTACGATTCATTTTTCAGTAACTTCATAAAAAAATACCTTCTTCAAGTAAATACTGTAAGCGAAAATGAGTGATATACATTATTGTTGCAGTATTTATTTTGAAATGAGTTAATTAAGAAATCATAAGAAACTAATCTAAGCGACGCTTATTTAAAAATTCATTTAATTTTAAAAACTACGATCGAATAAGTTTTTATTAATTTTAAGGGGCAAACCTATGACCGAATCATTAACATGCACTTTTTGCGCTTGACATGACACTGACATGAAATTCAGGCAAGTGACAAGTCACTTGTCAGATCACTGTCATGTCACGCCGGTGAGTACGACACAGAATAGATGTTAGGTGCTGAGAGAATCGCCGTGATCATTTTGGGTCTCATTGGATGACCCTAGAATTTAGGGCTTAGATGATGATGATGATGGATGCTGTCGTCTCATAGTCGACATCTTCAGCCTGGGATAGCGGAGATCAGCACCAGCTATACTAACCTGTTAGGTACAGTCCTTTACTTTTATATGTATGCAATCTGTTCTTACAGAATGGTGTAATCATTCAGAGGTGAAATCGATGTGTACAGCATTTATTTTAAAATGTAGTATACTTTCTTTATTTACTGACTGTACCATCGGCTGGGGGTGGTCAAATCAGTATGCCCCTTAAATGCTCCAGGGAAGCCACAAGGCTCTCTATACCTATAGGACTAGGTTTGATTTATGTACTTACATTAAATTAAATAATTATGAAATGGTTTTATATATAATTTATAAATGCTATATACAAAAAATATTTTAATAAATAAAAGACATTCTTCGATTCACGTAAAAAAGTGTTGGCTACTTTTTAATCATTATAACATGGGCTACTTTTTAATCGTTAAATCGCAGGTGAATATTTTAAAACTACAAGCTTTACGAAAATTAAGTTAATTATTCATATGGCTTTTAACGCATGTAATAAATAGAGAAAGTTTCGTATTTTATATATATTATGGCGTTTTAAAATGAATCGCGCAACTGAAGATCTCATCGCGACTATTTAAACAAATTTTCACAAAATAAATCTTGATTAGAATATCATCATTTAAAGTAATAAAACAAATTAAAGTAATATTCTATTAAAAATATACTTAATGTTAGGTATTTCGAACTACCGCCTTTAATGTTATGATTTATTAGAATTTATTAGAGGCAACTAAACTAAAACATCAAATAACAGATCATAATGGTTACATGTCTCACCATATCTGTGATGTTATAAGTAAAGTAACATCGCCCAGTTAGCGCCCCTGCGACTCCCGTGAAGCATTGAGATTATTTATTTGCCAAACTATTCAGAAAACTCCGTATCAAATCTTATCAGGACAACGTGAAGACAAATGTGTAATTCTATAATTGTTACGTATTCGTTGCCAGTGTTATGTGCTAATAATAGTTAAACCTCCCTTACATATCCATTATTATTATTAGATATTATAATAATCATGTTTTTATATTTATAATTAATAATTATATTTATTAGTGAATGGTAGATGCGCTGTCAGCTATTGAGACTGCAGTGTGGAAATCAATTTAAAATGGAAGCTTTTAAAGGCACACAAAAATTATTGATACAAAGCCATTTAGGAAAATTTAATTATCATCTCATAAATATATAGTCGTCCATTACAGACTACAGTGGATGGCAATAATAAAAGATAAATTGCATAACATTTTATTGATTTAAATTAAATTTAAATTAATTGCATTTTATAAAATATTTTAAATATAAAGTTGTAATAATATAAAATTAATTTGTTGTCGCTTGTTCTTGAACGCAGTTCTGTATTTTATATGGATTTATTGTTGGTGCCATATTTCTTTCGAAAATCAGTCCATGGCCTAGTGGTTTGGGTCCATGTGTGAATTACGCGCTTATGGTCAAAGTATCTAATTCTCATTTTACTGTCTTTGGCATTTTTTATACAACACGCGTTAATAAACGCTGCTGAATAAATTTATTGAACGTTAAAAATCATTATAAGCAACAATCGCTTATTAATTGTGTTGCTATTGCTATTATTACGATATGATTTGTGATTAAAATGTTTTATACAAATATATAAAGCAATTATTATGTTTATAGTGAATTTTATTAATTATATTTAGGTACTGATACGTGCAAGAAATATGACCTATCATTAAAAAATATATCACGGTATTTATTTTCTCGTATTTTTAAGCACATTTTCCAAGACAGTGCAGCTGTTTTTGTTCATTATGAGCTTTGCATTTTTTAGCTTGTCATGACAACTGGCGTTAATATTAGTAAACTGTACTTATGTCTGTTAGTTTGAGAGGTAATTGTTGTTTGGAATTGCTCGAGATAAAAGTAAATAGGAATATTATTAAAACTATATAATTATAAATTATGAGCTTAGTGCATTTAATGACGAAAAACTTTACTTTGTTAATAAAAATGCGAACACTTTAGAAACATTAAAAACACAACTGGTTCACGGACTAAACTCCTAAGATTTTTGTTCCTTACATAGTAGCTGTGATGTTATGAAAAACATAGCAATCAAAATATCTAAAAAGTTGACGTAAACCAGATTAAAATTATTGCCATTAAGTGCAATATGTATTGTTTAACTTTAAAGCAATTAAATTAATATAAAAGTAGAAGTATCCCGAGCAGATAAATAATATCAGCCATCTTGTAGTGAGTTTCGTCATTGGCTATCACGGCGCTACTGTTTTACTATTTTATTTACGTATTTTTTCTGCTCGGTGTATAAGTCTTGTCGCAAAAAGTGCCATTGCACAAATTAATAAAGAAGGCAGATAAAATTAAAGAAGCACTTATTAATTATTTATTGGGAAATATATATTTAACATACGCTTCGCTCACAACTAAGCGTGTTTTTTTTCTTTTTTATTTTACATTTTTACATTTGTTTTTTTATAGCTATTGAAAATGCGACATATCATATTAAATATGGTGTATCGCAAATAAGACGATAACTTATAACGGTTTTTACACTTTAGATTCGTAAATACTGACAATGAAGTGTCGTCTCGTACTGTTTCGTTGACAATCGGTGTTAATATTTACGTATGTTATAGACATGTAATGTACCTATCAATATATATTCGAAAGTCGTTCATAAATCTGTTTATAATATTGAGGAAGCCACAATGTTTTAACATAGCATAGTGTTATTTTAACTTAGTCATCGTTAATATAACATAAACGATATGTTTATTTTCTCTGTTATTATACAATATTTTTACTTGTATGAGTTATATGGGTTCTTCTCAATACTTATAAATATCACGATAAGGTCTAAATAAATATAATATCAACGATTAAAATGTCTTATTACCAAACTCTCACTATAATAACAATGTAGAAGCAAGTAAATATATCGACGATTTTAAATAAAATACGTGAACCGTTCTAAATGCACTCCAGTGTACGGTCGCGAATAATAGTATTATCTATAGTGTAAGCCTAAAAATCTCATTTTTAATATAACATTTTATGGGAAAATGTAATAACTTCTATTGTATTTTACATTCCAATCTATAGTGTAGTTAGTCCCACTTCACATGCTGCTATATCGGTTGCTTAAGCCGGCAATAAAACAATCTCATTTTTGAGAGCGAATTTAAGTGCACACTCAATTGTCACTCAAATAGAAAATGACATTTCAGGAGCGCACTCATGTTCGCTCGCATAATTGAGATACGATTTATTAATAGGTACCGTATTTTAGATGTTAGGTGACTTTTCAGTAATGGGCAACCTAGGTAACACGTTGAGAGCGCGCATAGTGTTGCCAACTTACCTGTTCAGGTGTCAGCGGCGCTACTGTCTATGATAATCTGTCAAAAATAATAATATTTTTGTAATAACAACCCTTGTTCGTCATCAATCACGGCAACCTGTTGGGTACCATGAGTTTAACGTTCATACGAGTCGCTAGCGGTAACGTAAAATATTTGTAGATACAAATGAATCCTGAAATACGCGTGACGATAGATCCTATCGATTGATCGGTGCAGATTTATCTACACATAATTATGATCAATGGCGCATCTTTGAATTTCTGGCTCTCTGGAAGCGCCGCGTTCTCCAGTACTTTTTGAAGGTGACTGCAAGGGTCCTTAAAGTATGGTTCAGACTACTACGGCTGAAATCTAAATTTCTATTGTATAATTTGCAACGATTTATCAAACACGTTAAATAAACCTGCGCAGATCGGTTTGCATACAAACATGGCTACGATATATCGTTGTGTGTATCAGACGTTAGTACGTCGTTGCCGGTAGGAACGGTGTATAATTTCATACAAATATCTTACGTAGACGCTAGCGGATAACGAGCGTAAAATATTGTGTCATTATTTTAGATTAAATTCATTAATGTCATTGTTTATTCATGATACATGCTCTCTCCAAAGGTATTAATTATGGTGGTACCCGAAATGACTTCGTGTCACGTCACATACGCAAAACACCTATATTTAGTTGTGTGATTAACTTTACTCGTAATTGGTAGCTAACAGAATTTAATTAAATTATGAAAGGCGCCTTTTCCTATAAAAATGTACTTATCATATTATTATTCTGTTTTCGATAAATACAAAGGGTAACGATTACTCTAATAGTTACGGTGTCCATTCTGTTGTCGACATCATAACTAAACTAAATTCGACAACTCTAAAAAGTGTAACTGTATTGTTCTTATATAACGTATATGAACGAAAGAGGACGGCAAAACTAATATATTATAGTTTAGTCAACTTTTAGTATTGTACCAACAGAATGAACACCTCCGCTACTAAAAAGTTGCCTAATTGAAATCACTTAGTGTATGTAATTAATGTATGTTGTTCACCGTTGTTTGTGTGATATAAATCAGTATGTATAGAGTTCGCTTTATTAAATAAAAATGTATTCATGGTGGTACTTCGATTTTTCATTTATTCCCCAAACCCATTGTCTCAAAATATCCTAGTTCCATGTCGTCAACACATAGAAATTCGAAATGTAGGTAACAGCCTAACTAATGTTATTTTATGTAACGAAGTCTGCATACCAAAGTGTGACTCGCCTTATGTTAAGCAGTTACCGTAGCCTATACATGGATATAAGCTACGGTAATTGCTTAATAATACAAAAGGCATTGCTCGCATGTTGCCGTCCTGATGGGGAGTGGTACAAAGGGAGGGGGGTTGATATCCCGGCTCTCTCAATTATCGTACGAAATGCAGCTATTTATTATTTATTTATTAAAAAAGGTCTACCAACAATTGTTACAATAATTCAAGCAATAAAAATAACTTACAAGCAGTATTTAGCTAATTGCACAATTACTTATAGGTAAACACCACTAATCCAAAAGGAGTAACTTAACAGATTACAAAAACACAAAAAAAGAGTCTAAAGTTAATTCGATATTGCATGCAACAAATGTTTGCGGAAACGGTGCAAAGACATGGAGAAAATATCAATGTGGTCACTGTATGTATTAAACAATTTACTTATTCTGGCTACCGGAGAATTAGAGCCAAGCACAGTCCTTCGAAATGGGGGACAAAGTAGGTGTAGGGGGGAACGAGGGTATTTCCTAGGTATTCTAAAATTTAAACAGCTAAGAATCTGGGGGCAGTCTAATTTATTTCGTAAGATTTTAAAAAGCTACTTTACGCCAATTTTCTGTGAAAGAGTGGTAGGTACCTACCTACCACCCCGTTTAAAGCGGCCCCGTATACAAGCTCTAGTACGATTCGCTACAGCTGGACTATTGGGAATATTTTTCGCCAATCTCAAAAATCACGAGCCGTTCACATCTAATAGTTAATTTGATGATATTAACAGTTCATGATGTGTAATTAGGATGAGTAAACAGATCGTGTAATCGTTTCGTTGCCTGCTAAGTGGAAGCTCACGACAAGTGTGTTAGGCGTTGCACGGTAATCTACCGTAAATTATCATGACGGACCAACGTCTGGCCATTTGCTAACATTGGGGCATTCGTACATTTGCATACATTCACTGTAAAATATCGTAATTAGTTAAGACTCCTATCTTGAAAACGAATCCTTCTACCTTGATGGGAGAATCGGTGGAAAAATGTAACTACACTGAACGTCTATTTAGAATGTTCAAGTCTGAAATACCCAGTGACCCAGTCTAGACAGGATTTAGGACGCTCAGACCATCAATAAGTCGATAATGTCCTGACTGGCCCAGCATCCATTTAAAAATTAGGAATCGAGTTCAAGTTTATTAGGGCTTAAAGAATTTGGGAACCATAACGAAGTTTAGGTATTCACTATTACTACCAATTTGCGTTTATCACATTACTAGTATTCCCGTTAGCCCCTCCAGTTAAGCTAATGCTTGTGTTAGGAGCGGGTTTAATGGCCAGAATGGGGATCGAACCCGGAACCTCTCAGCTACGAAAGCGGCCCCTCTAACCAACCACTAGGCTACTGATGCTTAAATTGATTGTTTATTTATCGTGTCCAAGAAAGATAATAATAATCATTGGTATTAGTAGTACCTAACGCTATTTACCTACCTATCATTTTTAGAACCGCCATTTATTTTTCCGGTATAATTCTCGAACAAGGAGGTATATCTGTGCTTAGGTGGTTTATTCCTACATCCCGCCTACTCCACCAATCGTCCCTGGATGGAGACGATCTATCTTACCAAGATCATTGCATGACTACTTGTCACGTAATGTAATCCTGAATAATCATTTTGCTCTATTGTTGCATGTAGCTTCAGACTAAAACGAAATAAGAAAATAAAATATTTTTAATAAGGTTCACTAATACACACAAATCAAGAGTCAAATATAGTCATTACCGCTTTAATTATAAATCTGGTTTTGCACATCTCCTGTTGTGTAGGTACCATCTACCTACCTACACAAAAGCAACATGGATTAAATCGCCAAATCCATAGCTCGTAAAATTACCTTAGGTGCATTTAATCACGCTTTGATACGTCAAATAAAACCGGTCAACGAAACCAAGTGTCCCTGCGTCTCACGGTTCTGCTACAAGAAATTAAAGTAAGTACTACTTACAATTAATAACTATAAAACATTTTACTGAAATATAAATACTGAATACTTATAATAGGTAACTACAGTTTTTTTAATGCAAATTACTTTGTCCTTGCTATATTGAAAGTAGGTACCATACCAAAGTAGACAGGGCTAGATAGGGACAAATCCCGTGAGGAATAAAGCCGTGAGACGCTCTGCCTAGCGCGCTGTAGACCCAATCAGATCAATCTAACAAAGCAATGTTAACTCATGTTGAGAACCCTGATCTAGTTATTGCCACGGTTTGTGTACATGTAACAGTTATCCCGTCGCCGGATCTTATCAGTGGCATTAATGTTTCCTCTCCAGACGACTCATTGCGAGCTGGGATTAGACTCGACTTACTACAGACGTAATATAAGGAGGACGGTGGGTCCTGGCTTCCTCATTCCCTACTTAAGTATACAAATAATATTGAAGGTTGTATGTTAAATGAAATAGCACTTCTGCGGGCGAGGATGGACGACAGGAATTTGCCAAATGAAAAATACACTATCTCTGCTGCAATCACCGAAATGGTAGACAAATTGTGTCGATAAGACTCTACCACCCATTCGGAACGCATTTTCTATGGGGAAGAATGGGCAAGAATCTCCACAGATAGTCTTTGCAGAAGGAAGATTGTAAATTTATATTCCGCTAACAGATCTACAAATGTTCAATTAAGTATTCAGAGTGAGTAGCCGATATGTATTAGACAGTACAAATTGCCTATTTCCTACCTATTGTTTACTTAGAACTTGAAATTTAGGACATGTATCGATTGACCTTCGATATTTTTGTATCCTAGGTCAGATTTGGTTTATCCTGTAACCTCTGCCTAGCCCTGATTTCGGCCCAGACACGCGTGATGCCATCGTCATAGTGTTACTCAGTTTGTGGCCACTCGAGTAAACGAGCAGATAATGAAGTAGTGTTGCGCGCGCAACCGGCCCGACTCTTGCGCACCTCACGTGTGGATCTGTGATTGTGGATCGCAGACTTCCTTGGACAATTTTTGTGTTTGTGCGGTAGGTTGTTTTCTATTTTATTTATTTGTGGAGATTAATATTTTCTAAAGTAGGTAAGTACCTAAGTACCTAGTTATATGCCGAAAAAATATACCTACCTAACTATTTTTTTGATTGTAAATTCAATAGCTACTTAAAGCTTTTTATTTAATTAGGATATGGGAATGCCTTTAAGGGTAGTCAGGGGTGTAATCTTTTTAACAAAAAAATTGACCTTTAACCTTTATAGAGTTCGACAAAACAAAATCCTCGACCCAACCGGATGAGGAGAATAATTCTTAATCTAGAATGATTTTATTTAAAATAATTAAATATTTACTTACTTACTTAATAAATACACGGACGTTGGAAGAAAATGGGAAAAAAACGTTTTAAACTTGTTTTAAAGCATTCCTTCGTTATAAGTAGGCAGCAGCAACAAAAAACTGCTGCAAAAAATATACTTATTACGGAGGTCAAATAATAAGTAATGATTTCTTACTTTTGTCGTAGTTACGAACTCATATATCAAGCTATAGTAGGTATAGATGTGCGTTAGCTGGATTATTCAAATCCATGTCTTTCTCATAGTTTGCTCTCAGTAAAAGAGTAGCCATTAAGTTTCTTTCCGAATCCTCTCAGTGGAAGCAGCATTCCGAACCGGTGGTAGATTCTGACAATTCATGAATAATAATATATACATTATTGAAATTTGTTACCGCGGTCAGAGACCTCATAATTATTATCTATACAAATAAATAAAATTGGAGTGTCTGTTTGTAATATCAAAATAACACCTTTTCACTAAATGCATATGAAAGTACATACGAGACCTAAGTATAGCAAAAACGCGATTTAAAAAAAATTTGTCTGTCTGTTGTCTGTCTGTCTGTCTGTCTGTCTGTCTGTCTGTCTGTGTGTTTGTTCCGGGTAATCTCCGAAACGGCTGAACCGATTTTGACGGGACTTTCACTGGCAGATAGCTGTTGTAATAGGGAGTAACTTAGGCTACTTTAATTTTTGAAAAACAACATTTAAAAAAATGAAAAAATGGGTTCTGTCGTGCGGGCTCAGAACGCGGGAGCGGGCTTTTTTGTTAAGTTAAATTCCACGCGGACGAAGTCGCGGGCTCAGCTATTCAATGCATATAAAAAGAACCCTCGCTAATCAGTTAGGGTCCCTTTAACTTTATTAATTAACTAATCTTCTCACAACTTTTCGAAACACGTGCAGTTTTCTTTACGGTGTTCTTCTTCACCTCGCTGAAAAAACTTTATGAAAATGAGATTCACATAATGAAATCCGAAAAGTACAGAAGTGCGGGCCGGGATTTTAACCTGTACCTACACCTTGGTTCAAAAGCGTGGCTATCATACTAGTCTTTATCTGGAAATACAGTAAATTTAATATTTGACTAATGTTTACAAACAGTTTAAGCGTAGTATCGGCAAACTTGACAGACACTCGTGATAACCTTTCAATCGCTGCTGTTATCCGCTGATAATGATCGGATGTAGGTCACCCATCTTTTGTTATTGTGGCACAAGTGGCGCTTGACAAAAATAATAGCCTTGCCAGCATAATCCAAATTTAACTAGGGTAATTATAAAAACTTGGCTTTTTCCAGATTATTTTAGAAGCATTAATTTTAAATCCAGTCCAAACTCTCTCCTCCCGTTTATCCTTTCTCTATGCCCACACCCCTTCAGGTCAGCAACGTGTTAGCAATACCTTTGGTGTTGCAAGCATCTATAGGCTATGGTAACTGCTTAAGATCAGATGTGTCGTACGGTTGTTAGCCGACATTGATACCTAACCAACAAAAAAAAACGAAAAAAAAAACAGCACGGAGTAATCGATATCTACAAACACTTTAATTCATTGAGGGATTATTTTAAGTATATATAAATAATTAATGAGAACTCGTTGTTATTTTATTGCTACGCATTTAATAGGAAATCATGATCTTGCTTACTTTAGAACTCTTAAATTTTAATAGAGTGTTATTTTTTGGTTTATTTTTTATTCATCGATTTACAGTGCACATCAAACTTACCCTTCTGGGAAAGCAGTGTTTAAGATGTATTTTTTAATATTTTATAGTTTAGCTATTAGTGTTCTTTGCATTGATTAGATAATGTTCCTGAAATAATTCGAATCATTTATTATGTAGAGTCGTTGTTTAACATATTGCAAACTATTTCGAAGCCACCCTGTAGATTCGTTACATAACGTATGTATGTAAACATATTCATTACCCCAGTGAATAGGGCGCATTGTTTCCACTGTACGGCCTTCGTTAACATGCAAGCGATTATCTGCGATACTCATCTTGCACGTAGGGATAAGGTATGTAGTACACCACACTATAAAATATATAATATAGTAAATGGAAAATATTTTTTATGTCCCACTGGTGCGAGCGTCCCCTCAACCCAAAGGGAATTCAGGGGCTAGACAAACTCAATACGTATTTTCGAAAACGTGTAGTTTCCTCACGATTCTTCCCACCACAGTTCAGTCAGTGTTAAATCTTTCTTGAATATGTAATTAGCGCATAAAATCCGGAAATCGTGATGCGAAGCTGGCCTTGAACCTGTAAGTACACCTTGCACGCAAAGATCTCTATTAAGATTTACGAAAAAAAAATTGTTAATTAAGAAAACTTCAGCTTTTCAGTCTCTCAAATTTTCACGAAAATTTCTGTAGTAAAAAAAATCTGGATCTCGTGGGTTATGGTCACCCATAATCTGTCACATATTACTGTCACATTCATCTGACGAATAAGGTAACTTCCCATGACTTTCATACTCCTTCCATACGTCATAGTAGACACGAATAACACTTAAACATGTCTTAAGCGGTCGCGTATTGTTGCCAGTCGTTACCGACAATACTGCGAGCTCCCTAACGACTTGTCGTTATAGTTTCACTACAATCGACTCAAATTACTTCACGACGGACATTAAGTTAAAGATGTATAGAAATCTTCAGGCCATCTATACCTTGAATAATCAAAAGTGTATTCAGTGAATAGATATATATTATGCGGCTGTGGAATAGCACCTACATAATATTATAAGATGACTATAAATCGTCGGGAATAGTTTAGTTTAGACTATAACTGTGACTCTACATATTACTTATGTAGAGTAATAGTTATAGTTAAATATCATTTAGTAGTCAAAGCTATAGTTGTAGTCTCATTATAATAATGATTCGACAAACTTTTGCCCGCGAATTTGTCCGCTTAGATCTCGGAACTGAATTTACACTAACTTCCATCCCCTATTTTACCCATAGAGGTGGAAATTTACGAAATTCCTCCTCAGTGATGCCTGTAGTAGAAAAGGTACCCACTATCATAATTTTACCCCAGGTCACTCAGTCAGTCAGTCACATCTTTATATACGTTTATACAGTTTTTTTTAGGACAATAAATCAACGGAATTGATCAGTAATAAAACTGAAACTCAAAATCAAAATTGATTTTATTCACTTAAGCCAACAAAGCATTTATGAATAGTCAGAATCTACCACCGGTTCGGAATGCTGCTTCCACTGAGAAGATCCGGCAAGAATCTCAATGGTTACTCTTTTCAATGAATTAAAGATGGTGTACATTCTCAGGAACAGCATAAAAAATATGAGCAGGCAACAATAAATAATAATAAAATATATAAGAATAATAATTAAATCAATATTTATGGAAACGACTAACTTATTAAGTCCCTACCTAATGCACCTAATGTTTCTAAAATAATCTGAATCATGTTGAGTAAAAGTTTAATATATTGCAAACGGTTTTAAATCACCCTGTACTTATAATGCTCTGTACTGAAGTTATAAAATGCGTTACATGAGCAACTCATCTGTGCGCGTCCTATTGATTAGGAGGTAATAAAATTCTAATGTTATTAGCTGCCTTTACTGCAGCTACGTTAGATTAGTTTGTTCATGAAATTGGCTAAATATTGCTTTCGGTGGCAAGCCATTTCACTGAAGGGTTATTAGGTAAGTAGGTACTTACGTAATTTCCATAGTAACATTATTGTAAGTAAATTATGATACATTTTGTAAAGAGATTATTGTTACTAAAAGAGTTATGAAATATCAGATTATATCACAAGCGAATGGAATAATATTTTTACGGCGAGAGCGCTATTTTGAATTCAAAACGGAGCGAGGGTTTTAGGTCGCCCAAATAAAAAATTGTTTTGTGACTGAGTGAGTCTACTTTTCATCGCCCTGTATGAGAAAAATAGCATAACTCGAACGTTTTTTACACAGAGATATAAGAAATCTGTAGTTTTGGATTTTTATGTTTTCTTTTAAAAATTTAGCTGGCGCGCCGCCCATTTTACACCGGTCGGTAACAATGATCAAGACACAATTATATTGGTTTGATCTCTTTGGTCGCGAAACACTTATATAGAAGTAATATTCGTGTTACAAATTCTAAACTCATTTCGCCCTCTGTGAAAGTCTACTGAAGAAAACCCTCTTTCCGGAGCAGCTAGGTATGTATGAAGGGAGTGTATGAAGTCCTGAGAAAATATGGATGGCTTGTTATGTATTAGTCGGATATGAAGGTTGATTGGAGACCTCAGTATTACTGAAGAGCGCGATGGAAGAAAAGGCTTAATTGCTTACAATGATTACCGCGTAGATCTAATACAAATCGTTTATTTTGTTTAGGCCTACGGGGACACTTACAAGTTGCCAATTTTTTTTCCTTATATTTACAACCGGATCGGAACGCGTCCTCGACTGAGACGATCCGGCAAGAAATTCAGCGGGCTTGTCTTTTTTCATTTTTTTATATAATATGTTTTTTTTATCTGGTAGATTCTGACTATTCATAAATGCTTTGTTGGCTTACATGAATAAAAACAATTTTGAATTTTGAATTTTTTTTGAATTTTTTATCGCCAGTTGATTATAATATAGTTAATAATTACAAGATTAAGACAGCAATCCTTTTTCGCTGTGATAAAATAGTACATGGTTTGAATAATGGCATCAGAACCGTGCTGAGCGGTCATGTGGTCGTTATTACCAATACCTGCTTACTAATTTCATTTACAACTTCAAATAGCTGGTTAGTTTCACTTGTGCATTGTGTAAGCGTTGTTGACCTTAATTTTAGCCATTATTATTACTTTAGATAAATTTTATATTCAAAATTGGAATAGGTAGTGCGTTCGAAAAAACGTTATTAACGAATCAAACAACGTTATTCTATTTGAAAATTGGAGAAAAATAGGTTTGACTCCGTTCGCATACTTGTCAAATAATTTTATCAAATTGAGGAAGTAAATTATTATTATTAGTTGTTTTTTGCCTCGTACCTAGTTATGTACGAGGTAAAACCAACCAAATGTTTTTACAAAAGTTCGCACTGATCAGTTGAAAACTGATAAACATTACCAACACATTGTTCATAGCTACGCGAGTGAAATAACAGTGGATTAAAGAAGAGTTAGTCTTTGAATAAGTAGGTTTTTTTCTTAAAAATATGTTTGCAAGGTGCTGTGGAACAGAAAATGAGGAGGGTCTGTGGATTTTTTCGTACTTAGATTATATGGTGTACGGGACCTTCCTTATAATACTATTGATACTGTTTCTTTACTACATGTTTGCGTAGGAGACGCGAGGAGGTTAAATACCTTTTCATACCTTTTGTTAAATAAGCAAATAAATATAGATAAACGAACATATCTATAGCTGGGTCCCAAACTAAGCAACGCATGTACTATGGGTACCGTACAAAAGACTGGGGGCGATCCCGTCGACATCTAGACCAGAGCCAATTCTGGAAATTAAATTTCAATTTTTTTCGGAATCGAACCTGCAGCCGCCAGGTGCAGTGAACCGAGCAGTACGCTCAAAGTACTCCGGCAAAACAGGTGTCGTAATGCTAATAATGTTCTAGAATATTTTATTGTTGAAGAAAGGTAACTTAGTAACTAGTAGGTTTTTAAGGCTATTAATCTAATATAGGTATGTATGTATATCTTACAATTTCAGATTTTTAAACAGTTTTGAATCCAGATCGAGTGCATTCGACCAAATTATAGCGTCATAAAATATTATATCTGTAAGGATCTATGCACATGATTTACTCAGTGTACTGTTGTGAATCTTTACCACCAAACACAAAATGCCGCGGCAGGAGACATAAGCTGTTGCATAAGCCGTTTGAATTTGCCCGATCCAAGTCGGCAGTGCCGGGCATCATCACTGCCCTTAACGAGCTTCTGAAATCATGTAGATATATTAGATATATGTGCAGATTTGTTTGGGAATGAATGGCTGAGGATGTTTGTCGGGATACTAGAGGCTTTTCGAGAAAGATGCTTGCCTGGTTATTCTATCATTTATATTAAAATAATAATTTAGCCCTTTTGACGTCCCACTGCTGGGCACGGGCCTCCCCTCAACATGAGGGGGATTCAGGCCATAATCCACCACGCTGGCCCGGTGCAGGTTGGCAGATTTCACATGTCTTTCAAAATTGGTTAGATCTTCTAAGACATGCAGGTTTCCTCACGATGTTTTCCTTCACCGTAAGCAAGTGATAATCATATAGAAATTATGATTCGCACATAGATTTCGAAAAATCCAGAGGTGCGAGCCGGGATTTGAACCCAAGACCTGGTGCCCGCAAGACGCGTGCTTTAACCAATCGGCTATCACTGCTACTTCCAATCGGCTATCACTGCGGCTATCATTTATATTATCTATACAAATAAATAAAATTGGAGTGTCTGTTTGTAATATCAAAATAACACCTTTTCACTAAATGCATATGAAAGTATATACGACATCTATAACAAATACGCGATTTAAAAAAAAATTGTCTGTCTGTCTGTCTGTCTGTCTGTGTGTTTGTTCCGGGTAATCTCCGAAACGGCTGGACCGATTTTGACGGGACTTTCACTGGTAGATAGCTGTTGTTATAAGCAGTAACTTAGGCTACATTTATTATATAAAAACAAAATTAAAAAAATGGGTTCTGTCGCGCGGGCTCAGAACGCGGGAGCGGGCTTTTTTGTTAAGATAAATTTCACGCGGACGAAGTCACAGGCTCAGCTAGTGTGTAATAAATGTTTAGTTTAATTAGTATCATTGGTTTTAGTTTACTGAAAATACGAAAGAAATAAATCGTACCGTTTATGATGTTCGATTATTAACTCTTAACTCTTACGCATAAAAATAATAACCTATTATAATGATTCACCATTTCCATTTGCCATAAAACACGCAGGGTGGTTAATCCAAAGCAACGCCGAGTCCATTGCTATTATTCTTCAGCTCAAGCTAATGCCCTCAGTATTTAGATAACGTTTAAAAATAACATCTTCTATACTTGCTTTTAATAATAACAAAAAATATCACTTGTTATTGGTTAGTATACGAGTATAGCAATATATTTTTTACAGTGATATTATAAGTTGATATATTTGGGATCCACCTGAATTCGAGGAATAAATGTTTAAATTAATTGTTTAAATTTACGACCACTTGGCACAGTGGTTCGAGCGTAGGCCGTTCGGCTATGGTGGTTGCGGGTTCGATTCCCGGTGGGGCAAATTTCGGGAATGGTATTTTCGTAATTTACTCAGGTCGGGGTGTCACTGGGATAGTAGTCCCCCCCTAGTCCATTGTACGGTACCCATAGTACAAGTGTTGCTTAGTTTGGAACCATACAGTTGGTGTTTCAGTCTGGCCATATTTATTTATTTATAGGCGTGAAGTAGTTATGTTAGCTATGTTTCGAACGATTAGTGCGAGAGCCAGTAGCCCAACCCCCTCCCACCCTCTACCTCTGTCCCACTCCCCTTCAGGACGGCAACGTGCGAGCAATGCCTTTGGTATTACAAGCATCTAATATACTATCGTGACTGCTTAACAGTAGGCTGGTTGTAGTTTGTTCTATGATATTGGCTAAAAACAACTTACAGAACCCATCGCCTCACATATTCGAACACTTAGCAATTGAAAAACCTTTTTTGGCACACACACACACACACACACCAAAACCACGTAACTAGTGACGTCATTGGCTACAAACATGTCTTTGCCTTTGCGCTAATCACGCGATAATCTTATAGTAAACATTCCACTGTGTGCGCGCAGCCTTGTGTGGGAGTCAGTGTGTGCCGAGCCTACCGTGCGCGGGAGTTGATCCTTGTACCATTTGTTTAGGATTTATTTTATAAAAGTGCTAACATTTCGTGTCATGTGAGTGGTCAAACCCTTTTCTTATTACAAATAAAAAAAAACAAAAATTAATCAAAGATTCTACAAATATGAGATTGTGTTTCTGATCTGGTGACTGTTACTTCTGTTGGTGTAGTAGGCAGCTCGGATCACTGCACCGGGGGGATGCATTTTTGATTCCCGTAAATAATACAATTACAAAAACGCCACCAGTCAATTATACTGTGTTCATAGTACTAGCGCTTCTTAGTTTGGGACCATACAGTTGCTGTGTTGGTCCAGCGATATTATAATGTCCAAACATTCAACAACAAAATGGCCAAACATTTTTCAATGAAAATTCGAAGTTTTTAAGGCTCTCATCGCCATTGGCTTGTCCAAAATAAACGAACCCCGAAAAAGTTGCAGCAAATTTTACATCACATACATTTTGTAGTTCACCAAAAATATAATACCGATTCACCTGGAGACAAACTTGCACAGTCTATGAACAAAACGATCACACTATTGTTGAGGTACATTTTATTTGATCTAACAAATGAATCACAAGTCCTATAAGGCGCGTCTAATGGCATCCGTCTAGTTGCGTCAGTTATGCAAAGATCCACATTATAACCGGGCTGTGAGTTATGTGATGCACGTGTGTCTTTGGGGTGTTTTATGGGAATCAATAGGGGGTATAATCCTGGAGAAGGGAACTGATAATCGCTCTATGGCAATGTAAAGTGTGTGTTTTGAAGTAAATTAGTAACTAGGTAGTCATACTATGGAAATCCTAAGTATATATAAATTTCCTAAGTTAGGTTCCTAAATATAATACCGCCTGGGGGAGTGGTTCGAGCGTAGGCCTCTCGGCACCTAGTGGTCGCAGGTACGATTCCCGCCGGGATGGAGTTCGGAAATGGCCTTTATGTATATTTTTCCTGCAAGATTTGGACAATCGGCTGTGACAAGGCAAAACGTGCGAATGCCTTGTTAGTCTTGGTGACACCGGGATCGCCCCCAGTCCATTTTATGGAACCCATTTGATTCCAGAGTTCCTTAGTTTAGAACTATACAGTCTGGCTATATTTATGAACATTAGGCAGTTATAAATTTATTACATCTCTGGGTAGATATAAATTGTACGCATTAGTGCATTGTATAAGTAGTTAAGCATATCTGTTGGGGGTAGGCAGATACAGATTGCTAACTTAACTACATACAAATTTCCTGTGTTTCAAGCTGCGTTTCGGCTTTTAAAAGCCAGAGTTATCACTAACCAGATCCAACGGTTTAATGTGAATAAAGCTGTGATCAATGTCATGTCACTCATAGGATTGCATATCTGTATCATCTGATTGATAAAAATGTGTATCTATAAAGATATCTCAATCAAAGATCAAGTTTGAAGGCAGCTCAACATAATGTTGATAAAATCGACCTTAATGTTGACGGTGTATATTCACATTCAATTAGATTTTCTATTATATTGCATTACTATAACTATACTATCATGCTTATACATAATTAAACAATAGTCCTTACTATTGCCTAATTACAAGACAATCTCGCTGAGTTTCTTTCCAGATCTGCTCTATAGTTAAGATCGTGTGTTGATCCTGTTAGGTATATACTCGTACGTAAAGAAAAAAAAATACAATTTGTAGAGCCCCAGTAGGTTTAAACAAAATAAACGATTTGAATTTGAATAATTGTTGGATGCAAGTATTTGCTATTTTTATTAGTCCTTACCAAACAATTTAAGCTGTATGCCAGGCTGTCGCTTAAGATAAAACAACACATTAATTAAAAGACATACAAATATAATATAAAAACGCCAGTACGACGCACTGAACGTTCGTGGTGATAACTTTCTATAGTTTCATCCCGAATGCACATCTTCGATACATTTAAATTTTTTGATTTGGGTTATGCAGGCAGCAATTTATATTTCATCCCACTGCTGGGCGAAGGCCTCCCCACTTCCACTCTATTATAATTATAGACAGCGCGGAAGCATACTGCTCGTTCATAAACCTCCATTTGGGTCTTTCCATCTTGTAAATGGTCTTCCTTGTTTTCTTATTTTTTCTCATGGATACTAGTTTATTATTGTGTTGCTCGACTTTTCGATACCGGCTAGTTTATTATTTTCTTTAGTTCTTTCTTCGTGACTTTATTTATTACTCTTAAGTTCAGTAGGGTCCTTGTTATGTTTCGTTGTTATTTTGTGTTTAACACCACACCGTTTTACGGTAATAGAGCCAAGCTATTGTCAATTGACTACAGCTTGTATACTTACAAGCTGGCTCGTCTGGGGTAGTACCATCCTCACACAGAAGGTCGGCGTAAACAAGCTATTATAGCTGCGTTTCGTACAATGAGCGTGAGAGCCATAGACATTGCAAGCATCTATAGGTGACGGTACCTGCTTAACATCAGGCGGGTCGTACGATTGTTTGCCAATAAGGATAGCTGATTAAATTACTAATATTATCTAATCTATTACAGATCGGTACTATGAAATAGAAAAATGGAAAACAACCAGCACAACCCCTCAAAGGACGTAGAAAAAGGTCTCAACTCACCGGAACTAAAGAAAAATGAGGACATCCCGTTCGTTGACGATTTCATAGAACTCAATCTCATTAAACCAGACGAGCCAATACGTCCAAAACGATCCAGAGATGTTGATAAAGAATATAGCAATGAGCCTCCCCCATTGCCCCCACCAGATAGAAAACTTCACGCTTCAGATTTAGGAGACATACATTCATCACCGAACAATGATACTATAGTAGTAAATACACCAGAAGGGACTTTGTATATAACTTTAGAGCCGGACTCCGCTAAGTCCAGTAAGCCTACAAGTCCGGGCACAGTGTCAACGGACTTGACCTCGTCTCCGAGTACTTCGAAGGCGTTTGGAGCACGGGAGTCTGATGACATGATACAGATGGAGCGGGAAGCGATAGAGCACAGGAAGGCGAGCCTAAGAAGGAACTCTATATCGATGCCGACGCTACAAAATCTGGAGTTGGCGGTCCTGAAGCAGCAGTACTTGAATAATCCGCAAGACGAGGTGAGTTGTCGTTATTTATTAAACTGTACTTTTAGGTTAGCTTCAAAATCTCCGGTATTTTTAAACATGATTACAATATTTTTGATTTAGATAATTTTAGATAATTAACTGACGTATCTGGCCGAAAACACGGAGTAAAGTTAACATTAATAACTAATTGGAAAGCTCAGATAATTAAATAGGCAAAAAATCTAAGATTTCCTGTTCTATAATATGTTCCTATGTTATGTATTTGAAAAATGCTTCTAGGATTAAAAACACTCGTCGATATCAATACCTATATTTAAAATGAGGTTACATTATTTAAAGGGTTCCAAACCAAAGGGTATTCAAACTAGGAAATGTTAAGTACTAAACCTTTCAATAGTATCATGATTTTCAGTCGTGAACCGACCTAAGATGAATTTGATAACTCAAACGGAAAGTCGTATGCAAATAGGCTAACCTCAATTCGATAATCATCAAAGCAAACATCGCTTGCTTATCTGTAGCATAATCCAAGCGTCTGCGAACCAAATTGTTTGTATTAAAGTATCAACGTGACCTTGGAATGGTAATTGTGAAATTTATTTTCATGACTTTTAATGCCTATAAGCGTGATGACGGCGACGTTTCTATTCAACCTGTGCTTATTCTTGAAGCAGAGTACTGCACCTACTTTTTTATCAGATAACTGGCAATGTATGGATCTCACATTACTCCTATAAAGATGAATAAAGTACTAATATTTGTATAAGAAATGTCTTTAGCTTCTCTTCCTAAGCTAATTGCTTGCACTAAGAGTGGGCTCACGTCAATATTGTAATGGGCAAGATGGGAATCGAACTAGGAACAAATAACTATTAGGTTTTTGATCTATTATGTATTTGCTATTCTATATAGAACAAAATTTAAATTCAAACATGTAGATTCCTACTTAGATAAGACAAATCTGATCATATGAATATAACAATGATTCGGTATCGTTACGTATTTCTTTATCGCCGAAACGACGAATGGTGCGAATTTGATAATTTAACGAAATACCTCTTAAGATAATATTACCGCATTAGTCTTCATTGTTTTAGTGCGACGAAGAGTTTGAATAAAGTGTGTGTGTGAAAGCAATTAACTTAATAACACATTGACAGTGGATTCTAAAATTAACAGTCGTCTATCATGATGAATTAGTGTTTCAAATTTTCGTCTCGATAGGAAATTTTACGCGTCCTTGGTACATAATCTTATCTGGGAGTTCGTTAGTGGATTAACGAGTTTAGAGGTGCTAAAATGAGGTTGAGGAAGAAGCCAGATCTTCGACTGAACATACCGACATACCCTCATGATTATGTGGAAATGCCGGCAGACGTGCGGCGGTTGACTCTCGAGGCGACCGCAACACCAAAAGATACTCCAAATATTACTGTCGGTGAGAATTCTGGTATCCAAGCGAATAATCCACATCAAGATAGTGCTGTCAAAACAAGTGATCCAGATCAAAATAGTGTTGTGAAACAAAGTAATCCGGACCAAGATAGTCTTGTGAAACCAAGTGATCCGGATCAAAATAGTGTTGTGATACCAATTAAGTCGGAGCAAACTAGTGATGTCAAGCTGATTGATCAACAAGATAAAGCTTTAAAACCTGATCTAGACCAAGAGAGGAAAGACGGTACACGGACTCCGGAAGTTAGATTCGTGGGTCCTGAAGATAAAACTGAGGGTAAAAAAGAGAAGGAAGATGAAAAAGACAATCATGTGGTGATAGATGTTAACAATAGTGCTCCAATGGACGGAGATAGTCCAGCAGTGTATAGGAAACTGCAGGGTTCGATTTCCGTGCCGCACAATTTGACGAATTATAGGTCTTCGGGGAAAGAAGCTTTGAATGTGAGTTAATTTTCGTTTGCAAGTTTTATCTGTAGCTAATAAGTAAAAGAGTTAATAAAAATAGAAGAACTTATTTTTAGTCAACTAGCTGTTGCCCGGGGCTCCAGTCGCGTGGTAATTCAATAAAATAAAAATTGCCTTAGTTACTGCAAGTGAAAATCACGTTAAAATCGGTCCAGCCGCTTCGGTAATTAGCTGGAACAAACAAACAGACAGACAGACAAAAGTTTTTCATAATAATATGTATTTAGTAAAAGGCTATTATTTAGAGATTACAAACAGATTCGATTATTATTTAGATTCCCTTAAATTCAAGTATGAAAATGAGGGATATAATTAAAAATCTAGTTATCATCAAGGTAAAAGAAATTCCATTAAGATGTATTTAAGTATGTAAATGGTAGATAACATTTGATGACGCGCGTGAATGACGATACGTCGGCGCGGCGGCAAGCAGCAGTAACTCTCTTAGGCTCCATTCCATTTAAAGCTTGGAGTTTGTTTTGGAGTCTCATTGGGGGGATTCGGTAGGTACCAGCCGCCGCCGAACCGTTCGGTAAACGTCATGCCATTAGAATTTACTGATAGTATTACACTATGCGAAACCTTATATTATTGAGAATATTATTTTTCTAACCTTATTTACGTTTGCATTAAACGGTGTGTGAGAAGAATTCCCAAAATGTAATGAAAATCAATTACTTACTTATTCATAATTTACCAGTCATAGAGCTCAGAAAAATAAAATTTATTTTCAATGAGTCATTATGTTTTTGTATTATATCGTAGTGTAAAATAAATATAGTTTACTTGGAGATTTGTTACTTATTTGAATGACGGAACAGGACTGAACGAACATTTTTGTTGTCATACTATTTTTAGGCCACATTTGATAAGGTTATATTCTCACATTAGTAATCTACGTATCCGATATGCAGTATCGAGGACTTTCCAGCCTTGTCCTCGGTGCCAGCGTGTCCAGCAACAGCCAACCAAGCCTCGGCGGGGACACTGAAGCTGGGCCACACGCAACTTATCTCAATTGGTTCACAGCATCCTGCGCTGGGGCGATCAATTTGTACCATTGAGTTTAGTTTTGTACTTTCTTTGTCGTTATTTCGATAATATATTTGAATCTTTAAAACTGCTGAATACTTAACATTTTATATCGCTATAAAAATATTTGACGTCTTAATATTGCATTTTATGAGCCGTAAAAGCAGCACTCAAATATGATTTATTTATTTTTTGTATTTGGCTTATATTAGGTTTTTATTGTGTGAAGTGTGTCAGTAATTTAATGGGTATTAAAATTCCTTGCTATGAAAATGATGAGCTTCGTCATGTCATCATGATCAGATTATTACTGGCCTATAAGTATATAGTATTATTCGTAAACTTCTAGACGTATCTTTCCGATTCTAAGGATAACAGTCTGTTCTGCACAATTGTTCTTATTCCTCTCGACTCCTGTCCATTCTCGGTAGTTCCCCGACCAGGATTTCTTCCCTCGGCCACGTATCTTGTCAGTGATACAACTATCCCTATGAGTTACATGCATCTGCAACTGAGGAGGAATATCAAATATTCCGTCCAACTAATCTTCGCCGGCTCAACTTGCACATCCCTGCGTCCTATTTGCCTACATTTGTCGTCGAGATTTGTCCGTGATCTTACAAGATTAGTCTCATCGTCTCCTCAATGTAGATCATACTGTAGGTAACAAAATAGATAACCATTATATGTTTGAGTGAGACAATCCACGTAGGAAAAGTGGTAAATTTAGTGAAATAATAGATGTTGTTTCATCTTTGTTGTGTATTTATAAAAATATTTTGTCGCAATTGTATGTTATAAGTAGTTTTTGTATAATCAACTTGTTTGAAGTGTGTCCTTGTTATTAGGAATGAGTGCATTATAAAACGACTGTGATAATTTTGTATTTGGTACTGTAAATGTATAGCAAGTTTAAATCAATTATGAGTAAACTTAAGAGCAAGCATTATGTAGTAAGTGGCCACGTTTCCCCATAAAATAATACGGTTAAAATAAACAAGTGCTTTGTACTGTAGGTACCCACGTTTTCCCTCTGCATAAGTGGTCCGACAACTTTGTTCGTTTAATCAAACGTCGTAGTTTTTTCCTGTTGGATTTCTGAATCGGCGTAAGATCAAGGGGTTCGCTTGGCTCTACCATTACCTTCTTAATCCAAAGTACAGTGTCCATCTTGTCACTTCAAAAATATGGACAACGAATCTCGATTCAACGCGTTAGCTCACAAATTCAAATATCGATCACCGCTCTGGATCGAGTCGGACTCTGACATCAGCAAGTCCAGCGATGAAGCTCGCGGTGATGGACTGTGCAACAGCAACAGTGACGACAGCATCGAATGCCGGAGCTCCGACAGCTCTGGGAGCATCAATAACTTCTTGGATTCTAAGGTTATTGTACTATAACTTTTCAGCGTATATTCTATCACGCTTTCATTCGCACACCGGCAGGCAGAGATCCACAATAGTTCACCTACATTTAGCCAATGGTACCTATTTTCTGTGACGTAGTCGGGAGGGCGAACTTCACACGTCTTTCGAAAGTCAGGTTTTCTTACTCATTACTGTTCAGCAAATGGTACTGATCTATGTAATCTTTGTAGGTAATAAGGTCTACTTGTGTAAACTGAAATCTTAAGCCCTAGGGTTTGAACCTGCGCCCTTTGTCTGCCAGAGCGTACGTTTGACCTCTGAGCTAATAGGACATCTGAATCTCTGTGAATAAAGTGAATAAAGATAATTGATATAAGTAGGCATGTTAAAAAGTTTTGTGTACAGTGACTACGGTATTCCCTTTTTACGTGATCGTGTACTAAATGCCAGGTTTTTATGGTCACCGTACAAGTGACTTGTTTTTGTTGAAGACAGCGCCATCTATTTGGGGCTTACAGAACTAAACCAACATAAGCGTTCATAAACTTCAGTCACAAACATAGTGATGTTAGTTGCGCTTATAGAAGATAGACGTCACTACTGGCCAATTCAAACGAATAGTTACTTTAGGGTTCCGTAGCCATTCCATACCTTTTATTAAATGAGGATTTAATAAACTTAACAATGAGGATTCTCGTACGGACTATAAATATAGGTTAAGATAACCATTTACGAGATAAGTCCCTAAGTAACCCCTTATTAGTCCCTACGAGAATGCTCGTTGTTAAGTAAAGTACACAATTATTAATATTAAGTGTGTGTCACACGGAATAGCATTATTGGCATTGCCATGTAACTGCAAAACTACTTAATCAAATTGGGTGAATCACAAACATATGTTAACTTGATATTTATTAATTGCATTCTGAATCGAAATGGCATGTGACCATCCCTATCCAGACGTGTCTAGCACACCTCGCAGTGTAATTACGATCGAGTTATTAATTAATTTGATTAAGTCTGCGCCGGCGCAGTGCAGTGTGCGGTGCACAGACAATGCGGGTGTCCAGGAAGGTCGATTTTGACTGTATACCTTTGACGCAGGTAGAAATTATATCCTGTTTATGTATTTCTTACACTCTCTTTTCTTAATCTTCCATTATCGAGCATCGGGATGGTAATGAAAGACAAGTCTAAAATCTGATATTTGCACAGGTAATCCATTTAGCTCCCTGTCATTTGACAGGATGAGGAGGAGAGGATTTCCTCTCGGTGATTTCTTTAGATTCTTCTGCATACAAATTCCTTGTGACGTTCAGACCGACGAACAGAACAGACAGACATTACTATTTTTATTGCGCTACAACATGAGGTTGTTCAAAAGGCAAGTCTACAGGTGCCTTTAAGGCCGGCACCACGTCTGCTCCCCGCAACGCAACTGTCTGGTGGACCGTTTGCCAAATTGCCACAATAAAAAAATAACAAATAGTAATTTATTCAAGGAAAAAACCTGATTATAAATAAATACTTAAATAAATATCGTCAGACTA
The DNA here is from genome assembly GCA_905147325.1 of Notodonta dromedarius. Classification (NCBI taxonomy): domain Eukaryota; kingdom Metazoa; phylum Arthropoda; class Insecta; order Lepidoptera; family Notodontidae; genus Notodonta; species Notodonta dromedarius. Next base: position 10,795,915 of record LR990173.1, on the reverse strand, counting down.
TCACACTTACCGTATGGTCCCAAACTAACCCTTTGAGTTTGAGTTTTGAACTGGGGGCCATCCCAGTGACACCCATATTCGAATGTTTTTCAATTAAATTCATCTGTTTCACGGTCATTTGGGGGATAGTCGACAGCACAATTTTTGTGATGAATATAATGTAAGGTGTGTTCCGCAGATCCCGGAGCACCACCAGAGCACGGGGTCCGGGTTTAGCGATGGCGACAACACGGCGGAGGACCCCAGCGAGGTGGTGTCTGACGACGACAGGTCCAAGTGAGTCAAGATTCGTCACACCTACAGCCGAATAACATGCTACTCAAATTACTGAAGACTCAATTAAGCTATCTGAGTCGCCATTTCCTGTTTTAACTCTGTTACCACCGGTACCTGGCCGTTACTCACTGACAATTTTCTCTTTTGACGGTGTCAGACTTGAGCCAGACGTTGAGCAAAATAAGGTGTTTTTTATTGAAACTGTTCTGATAAAAAAAAATTAAAAAGGCTACATCCGTGGCAGGACGCCGTCACAATACCGCCGCCGCGCCGAGACGCGACTGCGACCCTTGTGTAAGCGAGGTAACTAAATATGATATACTGCTACAAAAAAAAACAATCGTGTTTCTTACCAACAACTGACCTTTGATTAAATCACTCGCTACTAACCAGGCTGAAGAGATTTAGATAATCGGATGATTTTTTGATATTTGTAATAATTAGACATTATTATTATTACAAATTCTTTGGTACCGACCTACATCATCTTAAGAATTAATATACAAAGACGCTATGCGAAATTACCGTGCATTACTAAAATAAGGCCTTATACAAAAACAAGTATTTTCGCAAAAAAAAAGAACTGACCTACAAATCCAACATACAAATGTAACATGCGAAGGTACCTTCTCATGAGCGAGATCGCGGCTAATAAGGAAGTGCGTTGACCGACGCATTGCGAAATGCAAGATTGCAATGCCCAGGGACCACTTTAGAGATTGAGCCGGGACCGGTAGTGGCTACTCAGCTGGGATAGCGTTCATTATGCAAGAGCACTTAGGGTTGTAACAGTGTTTCCTTTAGTGCCAACAATTCTCATGACATTGAAAGAATTATGCTTGACTCTAAATTGAATCGTAAGTCTTTTCATATGAAACACAAATCCACTATGTCCTAGGTATATAATAATATCCCTTTTCTTACGGCTTGAAGCAAGAAAATATTATAGTCTTGACTGATAAATCTTGCTAATCTTTCTGGATGTTTTCTAAACAAAACGATGTGACCCGAAATATTATACAATTAATATACCAATAGTTACCTACTACTAATAAGTATTTTCCTATCCCGGAATCTTGCATATTTGTCTCGCATTTCAAGTTTTCTCGCATTTAAATCAGCGGGTTTTTTAAAACTCCCAATTGAGAAGTACTTGCAATTGACGTTAGAGGAAGTTGACGTATTATTGCGTTATTTACAAATATACCTGTATCCACTATGTATGTTTCTAGGTATTCTCACAATGTAATCGGGGTCACACAAACACTGGACATTCTACAAACACACTTGACTGTGTGCCAGTCTAATCTAATTTCTGATAAGATACCTACGATGCGAGTGTCAAGTGATATATTTGTTGTGTACACAAATCTTTTTCACATTTCTCATGTTTTGCGTGTCTCGGTAACCACTGAATTTCAGTAACAACAAGCCATAGGAAATTATAGTTTATTATTTCTAAGATAAATTATATTTTTGGGGATAGGCACATAAGAACTCATAATGAGTATCTATTGTTCAATGGTCTTAATTACATGTTTATTGCACAATTATAAAAGGTAGGTAAGTATGTCGCAGTGTGTTAATTATCAAAATAACTTTAAAATTTCAGTGTACTGTGACGTCATCGCTGAGTATTTATAGTAAACTTGGAAAGCAAATAGCTATCTTTGCACTTATATTTTAATAATAATAAACAAATAACGCATTCCCAATATTAATTTACCATCTATACAAATAAATAAAATTGGAGTGTCTGTTTGTAATATTAAAATAACACCTTTTCACTAAATGCATATGAAAGTACAAACGACACCTGTAGCAAAAACGGGATTTAAAAATTTTTTGTCTGTCTGTCTGTCTGTATGTTTGTTCCGGGTAATCTCGAAACGGCTGGACCGATTTTGACGGGACTTTCACTGGCAGATAGCTGATGTTATAAGAAGTAACTTAGGCTACTTTAATGATAGAAAAACGATTAGGGTTCCGCGTAAAAAACTAAAAACACATGAAATCAAAGAGTATTTCCGAAACGGCTGGACCGATTTTGACGCGACTTTCACTGGTAGATAGCGGATGTTATGCAGTTACTTATTCTACATTTATTTTAGAAAAACAAAAAAATGGATCATGTCGCGCGGGCTCAGAACGCGGGAGCGGGCTGTTTTGTTAAGTTAAATTCCACGCGGACGAAGTCGCGGGCTCAGCTAGTAATAGACTAAATTCAATATAAATGATCATCTAATGGAAAGAAAGTCCGTTGTACATTCCCATACAATCCACTGACACACATCTCACAGACACTGAAATAAAGATTTATGATCTCTTACCAGTCCTTCACTAGTGATCAGTACGGGTCTTGGGGAAATTGGCACTTAACATTTGAGCCTAACATCTCAGATTAAGCTTTGAGACTATAGTCTGAGAGCTATACGATATAACACTAGATTTTATAAAAACGAAGTAACAATGGAGCAAGCCAAAAGGAAGCTTCGTGATTACATTTACTTCTTATTTGTAAACTAGATACAAACGTCATGACCCCAAGTTATCTGTACCGTCTGGACCGTTCACCTCGCTGTGACGTGCTTAAATAAACTCACTCTCATCTAGAATGGAGAAGCGAACAATGGATAGGCTAGTTTCTCACAGCACGTGTGACGTAATAAGGAAACGCACGCGTTCCTGCCGTTTCTGATTTGACTTTAATTAAAAATAAAGCTGATGTCCAACTAACAGACAGTAAGTAATAGAGTTGATATCCAATTAATTATTTTGAGAAGTTGAGTCAGTGTCTAATAAACTTAGTTTAAAAATTGAGTCAAGAATCGATAAACTGGGCTTCAAAAATTAAGCTGATATCAATTGTCTCCCTATAAAAATAAAGACAATTTTCAATGAAATTGGATCAATTTCCAAAAAACTGACTTTCGTAAAAGAGCCACGATCTTCTCATTGTTTCTTGCATGTAAACATTCTTAGTTTAACTATCCTTGTATTTATTTCTCGACGCGCGATAACTGCAATATAAATAAATCGGGAAACTCAAGATGGCGTCATTGGGCCATCTGAACTGGATATACGCGACAGTGAGGCAGAAAAATAAGTGCATTGTGATATTGTTCTGTGGCTGTGGTTATCATGCCTTTTGAGACGATAACTGGAATACCTGATTCAACAAGGTACTTATTATATAATTTATTAGGCCGCCGCGATGGCACTATAAAAATTAAAAGAGCGTCGCGACCCCATTAAAAAAGTAACAGAAGCGTCGCGACGATACTATACAAATTATAGAAGCATCGTGACGTCACTATTAAAATGACAAGGGCGTCACAACGGCACTATGAAAATATAGAATCATGGCGACGCTTCTAAAACTGGCATGGTGGCGTCGCGATGCCTCTATATACATTAATGAAACAGCGCTACGCCATACGTCGCGACGCCACTATATAAAAGATAGGAGCGTCGCGACACCTCTGTAATTTTAATGTGGTCTCGTCGTGCCACTTCTACAATTTGTATAGAGGCGAGGCAACGCACTTGTCTTTTTTATAGAGGCGTCGCGACGCTCCTATAGTAAAGTTTCATAAGCGTCGCGACGCCACTATACTAAAATTTCAACAGCGTCGCGATGCCATTAAAAAGTTATAGAAGCGTTGCGACGCCTTTATACAAATTTAAGGAATGTCGCGACGCAACCAAATGACTGATACGTCGCGACGCTGTTATTAAAAAGACAGGAGTGCCGCAACGCCACTATTAAAATTACTATGCCTCGCGATATCACTATATAAAAATACAAAAGCTTCGCGACGCCTCTATACAAATTTTAGAAGTGTCGCGACGTTACCTTTTTTAAATTACAGAATCGTCGTGACGCCACTACATAAAAGATAGGAGCGTCGCGACGACACTATACAAATTATAGAAGCATTATGCACATCTTAAATACGTCGTAACGCTACTATTAAAATTGCAGAAGCGTCGCGGTGCCTTTAAAAAAAGTTACAGAAGCGTCGCGACGCCACTATAAAAAATGTTCGGTTCGTGCCGTCATCTATACAAATAAATAAAATTGGAGTGTCTGTTTGTTATATCAAAATAACACCATTTCACTTAATGCATATGAAAGTACGACACCTATAGCAAAAACGCGATTAAAAACATTTTTGTCTGTCTGTCTGTCTGTCTGTGTGTTTTTTCCGGGTAATCTCCGAAACAGCTGGACTGATTTTGACGGGGCTTTCTAGCTTTGGCATATAGCTGATGTTATAAGGAGTAACTTAGGCTACTTTTATTTTTGAAAAACAAAAAAAATGGGTTCTGGCGCGCGGGCTCAGAACGCGGGAGCGGGCTTTTTTGTTAAGTTCAATTCCACGCGGACGAAGTCGCGGGCTCAGCTAGTAAACTAATAAGATAACTTACATGACACTTAATGGTCAATAATAAATAGTACCGGCTTAATAATTTGGCACCCGGCGGGCTCAGCAGCGCCGGCGCACCCCACAAGTCAGTATCACTTACACGCGGACCGCGATCGACACGCATCGCATGCGCTGAGAGGTTTCGAGATCAACCTCCTGATTGCGGTTTATCATAGTGACAGTGTGTTCTGATCTTTTATCTTGTGCTTTCTTTTTCTGAGAAAAGAAAAGGTAAAACTACCTACCTGAACGAGAAGAAAGTAGTGCTATATTTTTTGCTAAGCTGTCCTTATACATGAGGTACTACTTATGTTATTCTACATAACGAATTAAATACAATACACAATACAATACAATATAATTTTTAAAATTATTACCTGGTACCAAATTTTAATGGCGTAGCTAGGTTCCCACATTGTTAGCTACTTCAAAAAAGCTAAATGCTTTTGCACACAGACAAACGTCAAAATAGTTTAGAGACCGGGGTGAAAATTAAATCCAAAACCTCCCCGTTACGAAAGCGGCTCCTCTAACCACTGGGCTGGAGGTGTCGATTTCAATTATATGATTGAGAATTATCACCTTAAGGTCAAAAGCTTAAGGTAATTACAAGTAAATCCAGATTGTCACTTGGGTTTTCTCTAGATAGTTACCGGTTTTTCTTACAAGCGCTCAGCTCTTTAAAAACAGTGCTCGTAGAGGTAAAATATTTGATGCAATGTATAAAATATTATAGTCTGACCTATATGTTTTATTTAGATTTACATAAACACGCCGCAACGGCTGGGTATGTGTCCAACCTTGAATTTGGACACTTATAATAATATAATATCCGATAACAAAACACAATAAATTACATGTTTGAGGCCTAGGAAGTGGCAACCCAGAGGTTCACGCTTGCTTCTATAAACGTCTTCATACCTGAAATAGGTAATTCTAAGGCCAGTTTTTTAGTTCCTCGGATGGCCGGTAGGGCGTTGTACAATTTTCCAAAGAAATATTTTACGACAACGCTACCGAATGGCGACTGGAGTCGTAAACGTAAACGTAACGTAACTGAACAAAGTTTGGTAAAACATTTTACGAAGTGAGGAGTAGGTAGGCACAATAAATTATTCTGTGGTTATTTAGGGACCTACCTTTTTAAAGTAATCATTAATATCGGTAAAGTCCGGCAAATAACCTTGGGTTTTTTGGGGTCGTCATTAAGCCGAGTGCCTGACGCATAATCCAGTATAGTTTCTTCGTTATGACACTACTAAGTGGAAAAGCTCATGCTTATTTTATGCGGTATAGGTAGAGCTAAAGGCCCGGTGTAATTTGTCCTTATTAAAATGCCAGAGACATATATTGGATCCCACGCCTAGCATATATATATATATATATATATATTTTTATTTTATTTTTTACGTTATAGGCAAGTACATATATGACCACAATCTCACCATGGTAAGTGACGATGTGGTCTACGGTGGTGCATACTTGCCTAGCAGGTACCTGTTCACTCTCGACTTGAAAACATCCAGGTTATAGTCAACCGGGAACAAAGATATATATAAAGAGGGATATTTAGCTCAGTTGGAGGGGCAAACGGGAGTAATCAGGTGGTAGAGCCAGGCTCTAGCCAAATTTTTTACAATCAACATTTTGATTACATTTCGTACGATGAGTGAGGAAGCCGGAAGCCAAAATGGTATTATGTAGATACCTACCTAACATTCCGACGTATTCATTTAGATATCAGGTAAGTATTATGGTTGATAGACGTAAACGTATAAATGGCTCTATTTACCCACAAATGTTTGATTGATCTTGAATCCGCTGAATCCTCGAGCAGCATGTTGAGAATGTCAAGATCTACGTATCCTCATTATCATCGCCGCTTCTTAATATTCCAGTGTTTCGGTCATATAATGCAGGGTTGTCACCTCAAATCTTTATATATATAGGTATACTGGCGATTTTGAAATAATAATATTAAAACATTTGTAAATTTGTAAGTGCCCCCGTAGGCCTAAACAAAATAATGTAGGTATTTGATTGTAGGCTATTTCTCTGATTTCGCCCCAAACGCATTTCCGGTATCAAAAAAAAGTACTTATCTTCATTTTAGTATGTACTAAAATGACTTGTGAAATTTGTGACAACATTTTTGATGGTACGCGAGCGATGCGTTGTATGAAAGCTTTACCTTACAGAGCGCCGCTTCGCTCCCCCCGGCGGAAGTCCACGGCCCCCCGCAGACTCGGCAGGTCCGAGTTCAGTATGGACGACGATGAGTACTCGCCCAGCCACTCGGTCACATCTGTCAACTCCCTCGCGAGTCTACTGAAAGAGAAGCTACAGGTTTGTTGTACACGGCAAATAGACCGATGTTAATGAATCCATCTCAAATTTGAGAGCATACTTGAGTGCGCTTTAAGAGTTGTGATTGCGTCGGAAACCAACTTTAGGCTCACGTATAATTCAAAATTCAAATATTTTTATTTCAAATAAGCCAGATTAACTGGCACTTTTAAAAAGTCAACAGCTAGATGCATGTTCCAAAACAAAATCCTATGGAGAAGAACATGCAAGAAACTCCATGGATACATTTTGTTATTTTCTCTTTTTTAAATTATGTTTGCGTTTACAGTAGGTATAATTAGAGGTGTGAGGACTATGTAGGTTAATGCATAAGGCATCACAAATAATGAAGAAATAGTGCTGAGACATCACGTCAATAGTTTTACCCACTCATTTGAACCGGCCTGTAATTTGACCTAAGCAGTAATTTTCAACCAGTTTTAACTGGTTTAACTAGGTCGAATCATGCGCGTCGACACTCACCCACTTCCGTTTAAGGATTTTTTTATTATTATTACACACACATAAAACAAAAGTTATCACAGTTATGGCAAGACAAGATAAATCAAACAATTTTTTGATCACGGTCCAACCACCTTTTGTACTCCGCAATTCAGTATTTAAAAGTTTTTGAAATACATGCGCTTAATAAAATGTAGGTATACGATCTACGATCAACCAATCACAATGCATTCATACTTTCGATAGACTAATCACATGCATTGCCTCCACACTAGCCCCGCAACTTTTTCCGAAATTATTTTGATGCAAGGTATTTGCGGAATCTAGGAGTTGTTTGGTTCGTGTTCGGATGTTCGTTTTGCTAGCAGTGTGAACTAAGACCTATAGGATATTTTGTACGTTCCAGAGCATACCACAAAGGATTCGCAAGAAGCCCACAGACTACAAGCTCCGTGCTTTCGTAGGGCTGATGTTCTTAGCTATAATTTTCTTCGTGTCCTTCGCGTACGTGCTCTACAATCAGCAGGCCCTCACAAAGGCGTACTTCAACAACGTGCAATTCAACGGGCCGAAGCGACAGATAAGAATCTTTAATAAGGACGATGTGGAAATACTGAGGGCTAGATTAGGTAATAACATATTTTCTACTTTGATCAGTTATAGATAACGGAAGATGCTGATACATATTTGACGGTGGAAGCACTGTGACAGAACTGTTAATTCATAATCATTATCATTTGTCTATACTTGTCCACAGCTAAATGTAGTTCTCTCTTAAAATACGATACTCAGCAGTTTTCTGACCGCTAAAATAAAGTTTATTTCTTGAGAGCTTTGTACAGTTTTTCTTTGACACTCAATTCGTTTACTTCGGTGTATCAATTCTATTACAAAGTATTATAATTGAAATGATTCGCTATGACATATTGGCAAATTTTGTTTTCTTTATCTATCTATTCCTAAATCATCACCTTTCTCCTTGTGTTTCAGCTGTTGGCATGCATGGCAGTGTGAAGGCATACCCCTGTCTCCCTGAAGATCGTCGCAGCGATGGTTCGGAGTGCCTGGAGTGGCTGCACACGCTGAGATTTTATCTCAAATCACTACCACACAATCCTGGTGTGGACAACACTACCTGCTACTCTGTTCATTGGAAGGCGTTGAAACCTGGTGAGGAACTTTATACTTTTCGGTTTCTCTTTACTGTATGACCTGAATACAACCATAAAAGATTTATCTTTGTTAATAAACCTTCGACTAACTTAAACAACTTTCACATATCCACAGGTGCATATCCAATTGATTGCTTCGACTGGGCTGACACTAAAGTCCACTGGTACGGAGGCGGCCAGTCCGCCAACATAACCTGGCCTCTTGACAGCGGAACCATCGACTATACCCCATTCATCACTGGAGACATGCAGAGAACTCAATGGGGTAACGTCGTAACACGGTATTTCATAAACTCTAAAGGGGCAGCCTTAATTGTTGATGAAGAAACACCCCTTCATGTCGCCATCAATAAAGGAACAAAAGAGATCTGCTTCAAAGCAATGTACGATGGATTCGCGTTCGCCAACAAACTTACAGAGTTTCCTGAAATGAGATACAATATCTGTACTTCAAGAGACATGTTTTCTTTACATTCTTCTATACATAGCCATAGGCAAGCGCCGCTGTGGGATGGTCTGAAGCCAGCAGATATGGAAACTCTAGACTCCTTAATCTCTGAACCGGTCTGGCAGATAGCACCAAGGTTCAAGCATGAACTACAAGCTGAAACCATCTCAAAATACACTGAAGACGTAATCAATTTAGGATTCTTAAAACTTGGCCATGTCCTTATCAACGAGCATTGGCAGAACGAAATTGGCGATCTTGATGTCGATACAAGTCGATTCGAAACTTTAAATAGCACTGTAGATAAACTGCATAGACGAGGTTTCAAAGTTGCTTTTACTGTGCAACCATTCATTAGTACTGAGAGTAAAAACTTTGGAGAATGCGTTCAGAAAAGGCTGTTGATTAGTGAGAGAAACAGTGACCGACGTATACCAGCACTGACCAGGTTCAAATCGTTGGCCAGCGCTGGCGTGATAGACATAACGAACAATAGGACTATACCTTGGTTCTTGAACAAACTGCAAGCAGTTATAGACGAATACCATATCGACTCATTCTATTTTGACTTAGGAACAGCATACGACATGCCTCACTACTACCGCTGCGAAAAGTTTTTAACAAATCCCGACTCCTACAAGAAAGTTTTCTCGAAAACTTTTGAGAACTCTTTGAGTATTATAGGGGTATCATCAGCGGTTTCTTTACCGCGTCCACCAGTATTCGTGTCATTACCACCATTTGAATCTACTTGGGAAGCTTTAAGGTTGGTCATTCCGACGATCCTGACTTACGGAGTCAACGGCTTTCCATTTATAATGCCGGGAGCTGTTGGTGGGGACATCTATTGGCCGGGAAGTGAGCAGTTCTTGCCATCGTCGAAGGGGTCGATGGAACCAATGAACAATACGCAGGACAATGGGATAGAGTTGCCGGAGAAAGAGTTGTACATAAGGTGGCTGCAGTTGGCCACGTTCCTACCGGTAATGAAGTTCACGCACCTCCCGAGCAAGTATAACGACGAGCGGGTGCTGGAGTTGGCAAAAAATTTGACGGGAACGAGACAGAAAATTGTGAGTGTCATTTTTTTCCTATTTTTTTATTCGGTTGCCTCATGTGTCATGAAACAATTGGAATGGTTAGTGAGTGTTTTGGAAGTGCAAATCACGCGACCCTATGAATTGGCCGAAATTAGTCAATAACACTTTTGTTTATCTGTTCAGGCTTCTTTTGGAATAAGCTGCACACTGTCACTTCTGATATTAATCAAAACTTCGGGTCGAAGAGCGATTTCATTGGAATTAATCTTTGTTGTCTTTTTTGGTTTTTGCGGTGAAATACCAAGCGTCTCAATAAATAAATCAGATCTCTTACTTTATATTACCATATCCAGGTTACTCTTCTCCTGAAGTATAAGCGCGAGGCACTGGAGGAGGGTCTGCCCCTCATCCGGCCGCTGTGGCTGGTAGCCGGCGGTGACGCCTCGCTCATGCCCGTGCAGGACGAGTTCGCGATCGGAGATGACATGGTCGTCGCACCGATACTGGAGAAAGGACAGACTACCAGAGATGGTAAGCACATAGAAGAGGCGGTGGTTGAGGAACAGCTTTATTTAAAGAAAGATCTTTAAAGCAGAATGATTCTGGAATGGGAACCACAAGTCTTAAGACGCAATGTGAGGCTCATGACCTCACTTGAAGATGGCCTTATTTGTGTGTGTGTTTTGAGGCTTCTGTCAAGTAATGGACGTCTTCCGGCGAGATAGGCAATGAGATGATTATGATGATTAATTCGCCGTTTCTTGTTCGCAGTGTACCTACCAGCCGGCTTGTGGCAAGACGGGATCGACAAGTCTTTTCGCAAAGGCAACCGGTGGATGCATGAGTACAAAGTGCCCCTGGACAAAGTAGCCTACTTCCGGAGGATACCTGACGACACTAGACATTAAACAAATATTTTTGTGTTAATTTCTTCAGAAAATATGTCTCCATTATTTTTTTATGGCGCTTACATTATATTGGCAGAGTCTAGGCGAGCTAGATCTGTCGGCAAATGTGCCGACCCGTACTCATGTCACCTCATCACATAGGTAAGGGACATGTATTAAGCGACTTGCCTTTGTTGGCACAGGAGTTCTGCTCCTAAAATGTATAAAAACTTATAATTGAATTCTTTTCAATCTTTTTCTGATAAATGGTTTTAAACCCATGTAAACTGCTTTTTGGGAAGTAGACAGGGCCGGATGTAAGCGACATTGAAATACTCGAGTGCCTTAGAACATAGAATACTAATATTTTAGACTTTCCTTTTTAAAATCAAATCACAGATTTGATTCTAGTCTTTTCCTAAGTCTGTAATATACACATGCAATGTACCGTCGACGGATCGACGGACTATCGATAGATGTGGTAACACCCTATATATAACTACAGTATTTTATGCCGACTAAACGTTCCACTTATTTCAGTCTCAGAATTTTATTTGCAACTCTACCATGAGTTTTTGCGTTCGCTAGAGTCGCTAGTGGATACCCTCGGTGTTGTAGTACTGTCTTCGTAATATATGTATGGCAAATTGTAGAGTCTCTAGCGGACACATATTTGATCGAGAGTGGTAGAGCTACTAATCTGACGGCCGATATAGAAAGTGACATAGTTATAGGAAAATACAGTCGGATGTCAGTGCATCTCACTTCTTCGTATAGCTCTGTCTCATCAGATCAGGCTATGTAGAGCGATGTCCAGTACGATTCTTTATTTTTATATTTAGAAAGCTGCACGCAGTACCTATCAATTAAGTATATTTCCAAAGAACAGTATGTTATAGTATTAGTAGTTAGATTGGCAAAAAATATTAGACGCGGTGGAAACTGGAACTAAACATATCTACAGCAAGAAAAAGTTTAAAAACTGTTACCTAACTGATAGGGATAAATAAAATAGACATGTTAGATGCTGATTGCTAACATCGTCTTATTGAGTAAGACAAGTCTTTAGATATGTTAAATTATTCTTGTTTATTCTATTGAAGTCTTCAGACAGTTTCACATCAATAATGTTAGACTTCAAATCAAATGCTGTGGTGACACTGAGAAGAGTAATAGTGACCACACCTTTGTGCTATAGAAGCGCCCTAATTTCTTCAAACTTATGCCAGTTGTACATGAAAGTATTTTTATGTTAAGCGTCTTTGGCCAGTATAATTGCCAAGTAATAACTTTGTTGGTTTATTCCTGAAAATCCAACCCCTCCGTTCTTTTTCCTCTGTACAAGTCCGCTTCAGGTCGGAAACGTGCGAGCAATGCCTTTGGTATTGCAAGCATCTATTGTATAGACTACGGTAGGTAATGACTTAACATTAGGCGGGTCACACACAAGAAAACCCCACAGAGTATCCTAATGTTGGGGAGTGGTAGATTTATTAATCGGCATCGTGAGGATTTTGTGAACAAACCACATTGTTGTATGATTGGGACCCTACGTTTGCACCGAACGAAACAAGCACACAAAACATGTTGTTGTCTATGTTTTGTGTTGTTATATACCTAACAGAAACAACAATTATGTTTCGTGTTAATGATTCGTTCAGTGGAACCGATCTTATAATGAACGTTGTATAATTTTATTACTATACGTAAGTAGTTAATTATAGATAATAATGTAGGCTTAACAATTTCACATAGGTATTTAATTAAATATTTATATAGACCATGTGTGGTCAAAGTAAGACCGTTTTATTATAATATATAATATTCTTTATTTTATTATATATTATAGGTATATTCTTGGATTAGGTTTAAGTGCGGAAGATAATGCGAGGTATTACATAATTAAACCGTTTCGCTATTTCCCAAAACCTTTAATAGTACCAATTCAAAAAGTACAATGTCGGGAATTACAAAAAATACCTACTATCGAGATCCGGCTTCATCATGTAACGCCTCCCATTCAGATTTATTGTGATTTACTGTTACATTCCAAAGTGTTTTAGTTAGAAACTTAGCTGTATGTATAGTCCCAAATATTCATCTCGGTAAGTACTTAGGCATATCCTGCTTACCTATACTACCTAAGTTAATACCTACACACATTGGTAACATAAGGATACCTAAGTACTTACCTTATTATAAAATCAGATCAGCTATATAGGTAAGCTTGCATTAATTAAATAATCATTAGCCATGTAAAAAAAAAACATGGATATTAATATAGGGATAACGATGAGTATTGTATACGAATGTCAATGTTTTTGTGCATTAAAAATGTGCTGCTATTAAATGTTTTGAAATATTGTTATTTTGTTATTTCGTTTTTATCATGGTTTCAGCGGAACACCTTTAAATAAGTTATGTAGGTAGGTACCTTCAGCTTCAGTCCGACTTTATCCTTAAAACAAAATGTTGGCTTTAGTTAATAGAATTTACCTTTATCTTAACAAAATACAATGATATAGTACTAACCTAAGTAGATATATTTTTTTAAAATAAATTCAACAAAGAAATACCTATGTTAGTACTTATCAAAACTTTACATAGGTAGGTACTCACTTAAAAACCCTTTTTAAATGTTGGTTTATCTGATTGGTGAAATACTAAATTATAGTAATAAAAATAAAGTTATATTATAAGTACACGGCGTCAGTCCGCGTGTGATATCAAGGGTCTTTGAACACTGCTCCTGTTGGGTTGGATGGCAAATTTAGAGGTGATGAGGTGTAGTGTGTACGTATTGTATTGTAACCGTTGTATTACAAAAAAATGTGGGTAGGTAGGTAGTCTTTATAATCGAAATCATTTTGTAGGCAAAGTCGCCGCCGCCTCTCGGCGCAGTCATCATTGCCGGGCGAAGATTAGATAAAGAGGTTAGTGAAGCCCACAACCGAAAGAATACAACATTTAATAATTTCAATAATGGTTTATTTCTCAGAGCTATTGATGTTCACTAAGCTGATACATTTCTTAATTGTAATAACATTTTTAATATTCCTAATAATATGCATTAATTAGAATTCTAGCTATAAAGTACAATAGTAAACTCTAGGGGCGGCTTCGCAGCCAGCTAACTGGAGCCCGCGGAAACGAACAAAGCCTATTTAAAAAAAATACTCGAAATCTTTTTTTCGAAGCATATAAGTCGTCATCGCCGATGTACCCGAAATTTATTTAATAGATCTTAAAATTTTAGCAATTCACTGCAACTTTTTAATTTAACATTTTAAATTAAAAATTTGCCAGTGCCATATTGTGTTGCGAAGTAGTGATGTGAAAGCAATGCTTATTACTAGAATTGACTGCTGAAGCCAATTATGTTAACGAGGGCGGTGCATCGGCTCAGACCTCATTCCACAAGGTTTCGTCACACATCCCTGTTTAGTCCCATCCATATCTACCTAAAGCATAAACCACGTAAATGAAACAATATAATTATTGTGCTCACATAAATCCACACACAGTAACACATACTATATTAATGTACCTATAAAATAAGATTCATTCGTTATGATACATGTAGGTATACATAAAATATAAAATAATAAAATGATTTTTTTATGTATTCGTTTACAATTTTTTGAAAGATTTTTTTAATGTTAATACATTGTGCTGGTGCGTTCAGATAGTACGAATTTGTTCTCGCTAAGTAGGTATATGTTTTTTCGTCTATATTAAGAAAGGTTGGCGAAGTAAGCGATTGTCATGTGATAAATCGGCTTACCACTATGGATGACTTAAAATTAATTGACTTAATATCTTCCATCGGATTTGCAAATAAGGAAAAAAATAAAGGTACACGCACACTGCAGCTGACATCAACACATCAGCTTATGCCAAACAGTCGCAGGAATATTGTTTGTATAATCTGTGCAGATCTCAGCTCCCAGTGGGCGCCGTCCTCGAAAGCTTGAAGGAAGCTTATACACTAGGTGAATCAATCTGATGGATCATTATCACATTCTCTCACATCCGGACATAACATCTCGAAACAAAACCAGTATTCTAATGGAGTAGGTACTTTTATCTATAATTACATGAGGATTAAGGTTGTTGGAAAACATTAGAGAAAACGCTTATAAAACAATTCAATTGAATAGGAACAAATTTTAAAAACTACAACGCTTTTTATATAGTTATTTGGGTCTTTACGACTAGACATTTAAAACGAAAAATACAACAGACCGAAAATATATCGCCAACGAAATATAACACTTTGAGATTCAATAATCTCTTCACATAGGTAATATTTTTTTTAGAAATGAGTAAATTTATAATAACACGTAATTATAACTATGTTATATTATTACTATTCGACGCAACAAGCAAGTATCAACTCAAACAGAGGTAAATATAATGGATTCTTTAATAATAGTCTTCTACTAAAACATTTATTATTCATAATGGTTAAGCTCTCTATGTTTTAGGCTCATTGTTGGTCTAGAATAACAAGATGTCTTCATTAAATCTGATTTACGTCGATCTCAGCATTAAAGACACTGCGTGGAGGCCTATACTGCGTTTGTTACATGGTCAAATATGTTAAAGAGTACAGGCATTTCTATCGATATTAAGCCATGTATCAAATACTAATCACTTGTAGGTCATATTTGTCCTGTTGGTGTTTTGGACACCGTCAGCTAAGAGCGCTATTCAATTTGCTTATTATGCGAGATTTATGATTTTGTATTGCGTTAGCAGGTGAGCAAAATGCACAACATAGCAAAATAGCTGACATGGGAATCTTAAATCCAATCGCCGTTTACTTGACGATATTGCAATGTCGTAATACCGAAATCGCACGCTTGTTCAACGCACGGAAGTAAGCTCGAGTCAAAAACAAAAACTGAATCTGCAATCTTTACTCCTTATTACCTATCTGAATTACTTACGATGTACTAAGTTGACATACGAAGTCATCTTTGTCGTTCTAGAATCATTATATTAAGTCTCATCTAACAAATCTTCAATACAGCCAGCGCGGGGTGCGCTAGCCCGTCGCTTATTAAGAACGTCTTTATAAGACATTAAGTTTGTTAAATATAATTCTTTATTAAACCTTAAAAAAGTACGCTCAGGTTTTATCGATTACTGTCAGATATTATTGACATTTTAATAACGTCCTTTTATGCGTCTACGCTTAAATAAAAGTGTTGCCGCTAAAACGTTTTGTACAATTTGTAAATCACAATTGCGATAGCAAAATAAGTTTTTTTTATCATTCCCATAAATGTCGCAAAGCGGTGTTTGGCTAAACAAAATGGACTGGTCTCGCTAAATACCGTGTATAAAAGCACTACAGTTTTGTATACGACCAAATTTTAAAATATCTTCAGAAATATACTTTAAATGGCAAGCTACTTGAAAACAGTTGTTTTAGAAAAAAATGGACGTCTCTGTTCTTAGGTCGAGAATTGGTTATTGACAACTGGATGCGGTTAGGACACTGTCGGTAAAGGAGTTACGAATCGGCCGAGGTTGCTCAACACATTTGGACACCAGCACTTGAAATTTCAATATAATCGATACTTTCATTATTAACTAGATTTTATCAAACTCTTTAGCAGTCTGTTAATTCCATTCAAATATCACAAATACTCGACATCTATTTGCAAACAATCTCATCGGAATTCGTGGCCGCTTGGCGACGTTGCTTACGAGCGCTTCATTCATTATCACAGCCCTATTTTCCTACAACAATTACACTTTTCTTTGGTACACTCTGTTCGTAAGCATCGCCCGAGGGGCTCACTTCTTCGATGAGAAGGCTACAAATAGACCCGAAACCTAGAACTCGAGTCTATAGGCCGCGCACGAGGTCTCGTGGTCTTGCAAGTTGATGGTGCATCGGGAGGCTGACGGCGAGAGGTCGATCTTGTACTTCTCCAGGGCTTCCTCGTTTTCTGTCACCCAGTAGCCAAGAACGTCGGTATCATACGTAGGGATTATTGTGACTTCTGCAAATAAGGAAAACAGATAAGTAAGTAGATCGATACAAACCAAAATGAATAGCTAAATCGTTGCTAAAGATAAACAGATTAGATAAAGATAACAGATAAGAAGATAGAGCACATTAATTAGGTAGAGGTATTTTTTGATTTCAAATGTTCGGACAACTAATACAGTGCAATGAGGTTATTAACTATTACTGACCTAAATCTTTATCTTCCCAAGTTTTCTTGGCGTCGAGAAGGGCGTTGTATATCTCCTTTGAGGGCTCTGTGCCCGAGAACACATAGTATCGTGCCCGGACTCGCTTGAAGAACTCTATGGCGGAGTAGTACGAGTTGCCGTGGTGGGGAACATACGTCAGCTCCATATACACCGGGGCCGGGGCCTTCTTCTTGCTGGGAGACTCTGAGACGCGACTCTTTGCTTCCTTACTCTTCTCTTGGTTTATTTTATTCTTATTAAGAATCGTTGAGCTCTGCTGTTTCTTGGGAGTGCTCTTGCCATCCGATGTCGGCGGCATTAACGGACTCGGCAGACCTAGAGGCTTGCCCCAATCCTCGATTGGATCCTTCGATGACATGTGTGTATCGCTCTTATGTTCGGATCTCTCGTATTTCGAATCTTGTTTGCTAGATGAACTGCTTTGAATCACTTTCTTTGATTCAGTTTTAAGATCTTTCAATGTAATAGTGCTTTCTGCTTTAGACGTGTGACTTGAACTCGATTGTGTTTTCTTATCCAGCTCATATTTAGCAGTGATGTTCGAAATAACATCTGAACCACTTACTTTCTTATGTTCTTCGATTGCCTTTTCGAAATGTTCGTCTGCCTCTTTAAGGAATGTAACATCAGTGTGTTTGATTTGTTCAGTCGATAAGAATTCTTCAGTCAGTTGACTTACAGATTTGCCAATGTGTAATTCACTCTTTACTTCAGAGTGAGTTGATGATGTGAACGAATCATCTCCAGAGAGCTGCCCGTAAATAGACATCGACATTGGATCTCTGTGCAGCATTGAGTCGTTTTTATCGAATAAGTCTTGCTGTGACTTAGCTGTATCCAATTCAAAACTTAGATTTGAGCGCGGTGAATGCGCAATCTGCGATTTAGTGCTACTCGGGCTGCCTTGACCATCGTCATCACTGTAATACATACCACTGCTCTCCGTACCCCAAATGTGAGTGGCGGCTCGTGAACCCCGAGAGCTAATATCTGACGGCGGAGACGATATACCGTGGTGATCTAAATCGTCACTTGCTGCTGACGAGCTGCGCATATCACTAGCCTTTGAAGATACCTTTGAGAATGATTTTTCACTTTCGCCGTTGTCTACAATTTCTTCGAATTCTTCTTTGAATTCTGATATGGTGGTTTTCGTAGATTTTGTCGTTTTAGTTACACCATCACCACCTTTGCTGACAGTCGTAGTTTCGATTGTCACTTTGACTTTTTCTGGGCTAATGACTTCTTTTGTTGTTACTACTGTGATAGTTTGCGTGATTTCGTTTTCACCTTCCTTAATCAATTTGGTGAATGTCTCCGTGTCAGTAGTTATTTGTCCGACCGGTGAACTCTGCTTTTTGGTCTTAAGTTCAGGCTTTTGTTTAGACTGTATCGGCAATTGATCAGGTATCTGTTTATGGTCTTGGGCTTTTTTGGCTTCATTTACCACTGGCTGTTTCTCAATTTCCTCTAATTCTTCTGGAGACCAGTCATCGAGGCCAGTACCTATAGGTAAGTAAGTAATTTGAGTACGGACATCTTTTGTAGTTTCAACTGTTCCATCATCTTTGGCATTCTCTGTAACTGTCTCAGTAACAGTTTTGACGGCAATTTCGTTCGTCTCACTATTACAAAGTTCCTCTTTAGTAACGTAAGTAGTTACAGTCTGAATAATTTTTTCACCATTTTCGATCAATATGTTAGTTTTCTTATCAACTGAAGTTTTGACTTTTCCAGTTGAATGTAATCCTTGTAATGCGGCTTGTAAGTCACTAGTTGAAGTCTTTTGGAACTCGGAAATGGTTATTTTAACATCTTTAGTAGTCTCCGTTGAACCGTCAGGGTATTCGTCAACAGTGATCGTTTCAACTGTAGTCCTGACACGTTTGATGTTCTCGTCAGCACTAGCTAAAGTTTCGCGCTTAGTTTTAGTTGTAATCGTGCGTTTGATCGTAATAGAACCCTGTTGGACTACTTCACTTTTAACATCTGATTCCTCAGTAGTGTCTTCGACTATTTCAGAATCATCAATGTAAGACTCTGGAGGTTCGGTTTCCTCTTGGGATGGTCCTGGCGTCTTTAAGAAAACATCAGCCACTGAAACTTTTTCGCTCTTTTTAATTATTACCGTTCCATCTGGATGTTCGTCTTCTATAACAGTTTTGACGATTGTTTTGATTTTACGTGACCGCATAGAAATATTTTCAAATTCCTGTCGAATAGTTGTGACTGTAGTTTTTCTTATGATGGTTACACTATTCTCAACTACAGTTTGTGTGTCACTGGTAGTGTGTTCATCAGGTTCACTGACTGCAACAAAGCCTGCAAGATTCTCATCCAATGTTTCAACCCCATAATCAGCCACTGAAACCTTCACATCTCTAGTCACTTCTGTAACACCATCTGGCAGTTTAGTTTCTGTTACAATTTCTGTAGTTGTCTTAATTTTTTTCTTGGAACCGTCAGTTGAAGACACGATCTCCTTAGTAGTGGTCGTCGTAATAATTTGTCTTACTTCTTTACCGTCTCTCATAGACACTTGTTCCTTAGTCTCTACACTTACGGTTTTGTCTTCGTGTTCGGAGAATTCTTTAAGGTCTTGACTTTGTACACTTTCTTTCATCTCAATATCGTTTACAGATGTACTTGTTTCTACAGTAGTACGTGAGGCGCCATCTGGGTATTGGTCAGTTGTAGTCACTGTTGTAACCGTCTTAAGCTTTCTTGAGACACCTTGACTATCAGTGTATTTAGTTTTGACTGTTCTGGTAACTATAATTCTCCTGATGATCGTCTCATGTTCTTTGATTTCTTCTATTTCCGTCGACTCACTTTCTTCAGGTTCACCGTGTGGCATAAGGTCTTTCAAAGCCGCTTCTATCTTTTTATATTCTGTAATATCTTCCTCACTCATTTCATCTGATTGTAGAAATTCATCCACAAGTGAAACTCTTTCACTTGTCCTTGTGATAACTGATCCGTCCGGATGTTCATCTTCTACAACGGTCCTGATAGTCGTTTTGGTTCTTTTCGTGTCTTTAGATTCGTTGACATATTCTTGAACAATAGTAGTCGTAGTTGTTTTCCTGTTAATAATTATACCGTTTTCAAGTATAGATTCAGTATTTGTTGTTACATCTTCTTTAGGTTTACCTACTTTTTCGAAACTTCCAAGAATTTCATCAACATCTTCAGTAGTTTCAACTTCTAAATCCGTAACTGTAGTGCTGCTCTCAACCATTGTTCGCGAAGAGCCATCTGGGTAGTTATCAGTTGTAGTGATAATTGTTACTGTTTTTAATTTAAGCAGAACGCCTCGTTTGTCGGCATACCTAGTCTTGATAACTTTAGTTACAATCACTCTTCGAATAATAAAATCTTTTTCTTTGACTTCTATGGTTTCATTAGTCTCTGTTTCTTCTGGTTTTCCTGTTGGAATTAAATCCTGTAGTGCTTGCTCTACTTTACTTGTTCCTTGAATTTCCTCATCACTGATTTCAACCGTCTCTTCAAGCTCGTCTGGTTTTCCTGTTGTTATTAAATCTTGTAGATCTTGTTCTACTTTACTTGTTTCTTGAATTTTATCATCGGTGATTTCAACCGTTTCTTCAAATTTGATTGCTTTACTTTTCGTGTCTGAAGAAATTACTGATTGAATTTTATAAGAAGACTTTTCAGAAAATCCATTAACAAGAGGCTTCTTCTCATTGTCTTCACTTTGTTGAGGCAATGCAGTTTCATCTTTGTGTGTTTGTTTTTTAATCTCGTCTTCTTCTATGTCGGTAATGGCAATGCTAGTGTCAACAGTTGTTTTGGAGGAACCGTCTGGGTATTGATCAGTTGTTGTAACTGTTTCGACAATTTTCAGTTTTCTTAATATACCACTTTTGTCAGAATATTTAGTTTTAACTGTTTTGGTGGTAATAGTTCTTCTTATAATAATTTCGTTCTGCTTGATTTCTTCAGTTAGTACTGTTTCTGTTTCTTCTGGCTCTCCCACTAGGGTTAGGTCACTTAGTATAGCTTCTGCCTCCTTAATTTCTGCCGCATGTTTCTCGTCTTCATCGGTTTCTTCTAGATTTTCATCGAGAAGTGATATCTTTTCACTTGTTTTTGTAATGACTGAGCCGTCTGGATGTTCATCTTCTATGACAGTTTTGATGATTGTTTTAGTACGCTTAATATTTATGGTCACATTTACATATTCTTGAATTATGGTTCTGACAGTAGTTTTCCTCTTAATTACTATACCATCTTCTGTGACTGTCTCAGTTGCCGTCTCAACATCTTCCTTGGGTGGACCAATTAATTCAAATCCTTCATGGATTTCTTCTACGGCTTCAATGTCGACGTCTGACACAGAAACTTTGACATCTCTGGTAACTTCCGTCAATCCATCTGGAAGCATTGTCTCTGTCACCGTTTCAACTGTAGTTTTAATTTTTTTCTTAGTTTTATCAATAGTTGTTATAGTTTCCTTAGTCGTTGTTGTAGTTACAACTTGCATAACACTTTTCCCATTTATAATGACACTTTTTTTATGTTGGTCTGTTTCGACTGATTTATTTTCCACTACCGTAAAGTCTTGGAGTTCAGGAGTTTCTATAATTTCTACTTCAATGTCCGTCAAAGAAGTGCTACTGTCAACTTTAGAGCGAGAAGAGCCGTCTGGATAGTTATCAGTTGTAGTTATGATTGTCACTGTCTTAATTTTTTTGGGCACGCCTTTTTTATCCGCGTATCTAGTTTTTACAACCCTTGTAACAATTGTGCGTTTTATAACTAAGGTATCTTGTTTAATTTCCTCAGTTTTCGATGTTACACTCTCTTCTGGCTCACCAAATTCTATGAATTCATTTAGAATGTTTTCTAAATTACTACTTGAATCTAAAACCACTTCCTCAGTTTTAACTTCTACGTTCTTCTGGACGTTTCTAGAACCATCGGGGTTCTCTTTAGTTATATTTGTTTCAACAGTTGTGCGTATCAACTTTTTGGTATCGTCGACTTTAATTGTCTCCTTCTTAGTTATAGTGGTTACTGTTTCGACAATGTCTATATTATTCTCCTTTACGATACGTTTACTAACATCAGTATCAATAATTGTATCTTCAATGTTATCATCAGACTCGTCACTTTCACTAATGAAAGATTTGAAATCTGAATCAAAATCTTTAGGTACGGAAGACTCACGTTTGTCGTTAATGTCTTTTAATTCAAAATCGCTTTCTGAGAATTCCCTGTCCTTGGCGTACATACCCATAGACGAGGTTGATCTTAAGCTGGAAGAGCATTCTGATAGCAATGTCTGGGTGTCTTTTATAGTGGTTGTAGATCCATCAGGTCCTTTGCTTAGCGTAGTAGTTTCAATCGTGGTCTTGATGTTCTGTGGCGTACCATCTTCTCTTGATATGACTTCTTTGGTGGTTACTGTTGTAATAGTTTGAGTAACAACATTTTCACCTTCTTTTATGATCTTTGTTACCGTGTCGGTTTCAGTTTTGATTTTGCCTACATTCTGCATGAGAACTAAAAGATCTGAGTCGTCTTTTTCATGACCAGTGGTTTTCTTTGGTACTCTTTCAGTCGAAGTAGAGATTTTCTGAGTGAGAACATCCTCTCCGACGTGTACAACTTTAGTTATCGTTTCCTCACTTCCGTCAGATTTGTCATATGTTACTTCGCTTTGCACGCCATCGCTTATTTTCACATCATGGACGCTACTTGGAGTTTTTGGTAATGGACTGACCGGCACAGTTGGTGGAGTAGATACTCTTACTAGTGATTCTAGACTCTCAGTTTTAATTCCTTGTTGGACATTGTCTTCCTCGAACGCTTTGTGAATAGATTCTACGAGATGTGCAGCACTGGCTTTCATAACCTTAGCAATAGTTTTATCATCGCTAGGCCCAACATGTTCCAAATCCATTGGAATACTATGCACTCCTGAGTCTGATGCTTCTGACAATGGTATTTCTTCTCGCGGAGAACCGGGTTCTTTAATTTTATCATCAAAAGTTTTTGTGAAATCAGTATCCCTTAAAGTGGAAGAAATAGAGTCATCCGAAGTTAATGTGTCAATCTTCTTGCATTTAATGTCTAATGAAGATAGCTTAGATTTTTCTTCAGCAAGTTTCTTTTCGCCTTTTTCAGTACTTTCAAAACTATATTTTTCTTCAAGACTACTTTCTTTAGAAACGTCTTCGGAACTACTACCTTGCGTATGAGTGATATTGTCAGAAAATCTGTCTAAAGATTTATCCAAGAGCTTCTGACTTGTGGATTCATCATCTAATACAGATCGTTTTTTAATGACGTGAGGTTTGCTTACGGTCTCTACGAGGCTAGTTTCTATCTTTGTAACAAACTCTTTTCCTTGTTTATGTATTTCTTCTGTATCGCGAGCTAATTCAGTAAGTGATGGTATTTTAGTACTTGCGATAGCTTCCTTCTTTATTTGAAGATCTAATTGACTGTCTTCGCTAATTGATTCACCATCCTCGTAAACTTCTTTTTCATCATCATCTAAAGATTTAATATCTGTTTTCTGGATTAATTCTTCACCAGATACAGAATCAAGTTTTCTAACGTCAATATCTTCGGCAATAATTTGTTTTTCTTTGTCCAGATCCTTAAGTGAGTCTTTTTCGAATAAACTTTCCTTGTCACTAGAAATAGAGTCTGATTCATCGTCAAACACTGATTCTTTTTCGTCAATATCTTTTTCATCATATTTTGAAATTGTTTCTATTTCTTTCTTAGTAATTATTTCTGCCTTTTCAATACCTTTACTGTCTTTGTGAATATTTTCAACAACATCTTCTGATTTGTCTATAGTGGAACTAGAAACAGTTTCGACTGGCTTGAATGATACTGTTGTAACTGGTTTTTCTGGGCTGGGCGTCTTCATATCAAGTGTGACAGGGCTCGGTTCTTTTTCGCCTTGTTTAAATGGACTAGGTTCCTTCTCTTCTAGTTTGGCTGGGCTAAGCACCATTTCCTCAAGAAGTGAGCTTGGTCCCTTCTCGTCTGATTTGACATCAGAAGAAGGTTTACTCACTAAGTTATCAGGGACCTTCGGTGTTTTTGCCACTGGAACATGTTCAATAGAAACTTCTTCAGTGGTAAGATCCGTAAGAGTAGTACTTGTTTTAAAGTATGTTTGTGTTGAGCCGTTGGGATATTGATCAACAGTTGAGACTTTTGTAACTGTTTTGATATATCTTGCTATTCCGTAACTATCGCAATATATTGTCTTTATAATCTTCGTTATAATTGTTCTAATGATGATGATCTTCTTTTCTTCAATTTCTTCTGTCGTCGTAGTTTCTGTTACTTCTGGTTCACCAACAGGGAACAGTCCTTTCAATGCCTCTTCTATACGGTTAATCTCAGCTTTTAAACCCTCATCTTGTTCAATTTCAGATCTACTATTAACCACTGAAACTTTTGTGTAGGTATTAAAATCTTTGCTACCATCCGGCAATTCATCTTCTTCAACAGTTCTCTCAATTACTTTGTACAGTGTGGTTGTCCTTTTGATGTTCCAATATTGTTGTATTATCGTTGTAATTATTTTTTTTCTTATAATTTGGACACCTTTGAGAGTTAATATTTCAGAGCGCGTAATAACATCTTCTTCCGGTTCGCCAAAAGACTCAAACCCTTTGAGCCGTTCTTCAATAGTCATTTGGTATTGCTCGATTGGCTCATTCTCGTTTGCTTTGGCTGGGGTTGTCGCTTTCTCACCTAGGGCTAAAATATGTTCCTTCTCCAGCGGTTCAGCGAGGCTCGGCGCCTTCTTATCAAAGACTGACAAAAGCTCTTTCTCGTCTAGTTTGACTGGGCTTAGCGCTTTCTCATCAAGAGCTGAGATGGGCTCCTTCTCTTCAGGTTGTGCTGGGCTTGGCACTTTCTCTTCAAGGATTGGGATAGGCTCCTTCTTGTCTGCTTTGGTTGGGCTTGGCGCCTTCTCATCAAGGACTGAGATCGGCTCTTTCTCATATGGTTGAGCTGGGATTGATACCTTCTTATCAAGAGCTGAGATAGGCTCCTTTCCCTCTGATTTTACTGGACTTGGCGCCTTCTCTTTTAGGACTGCGAATGGCTCCTTGTCGTCTAGTTTTACTGGGCTGGACGCCTTTTCATCAGGAACTGACGCAGGCTCTTTCTCGTCTAGTTTCACTGGGCTTAACGTATTCTCATCAAGTCCTGAATTAGGCTCCTTCTCATCTTGTTTGGCTGGACTTGGAGCCTTCTCATCATGGACTGAGATAGTTTCCTTCTCGTCAGGTTGTGCCGGGCTTGGCAATTTCTCTTCAAGGACTGACATTGGCACCTTTTCCTCTGATTTTACTGGACTTGGCGCATTCTCTTTTAGGACTGAGATTGGCTCCTTTTCGTCTAGTTTAACTGGACTGGGCGCCTTTTCAATAGGAACTGACGTAGGCTCTTTCTCGTCTAGTTTGTTTGGGCTTAACGTTTTCTCATCAAGTCCTGAGATAGGCTCTTTCTCCTCTTGTTTGGTTGGGCTGGGCGCCTTCTCTTTGAAAACTGTTATAGGTTCCTTCTTCTCTGGTTGAACTGGGCTTGACGCCTTCTCATCGAGATCTAAGATAGTTTCCTTCTCGTCAGGTTGTGCCGGGCTTGGCACTTTCTTTTCAAAGACTGAGATCGGCTCTTTCTCATGTGGTTGAGCTGGGCTTGGCGCCTTCTCACACAGAACTGAGATAGGCTCCTTCTCATCTTGTTTGGTTGGACTTGGCGCCTTCTCACTTCCCACTTCATCGAGAACTGAGATAGATTCTTTTACGTCTAGTTTTACTGGGCTTGGCACCTTCTCATGAGAGACTGATATAGTTTCCTTCTCGTCTGCTTTGGCTGGGGTTGGCACCTGCTCATAGAGGTCTGACATAGGCTCTTTCTTATGTGGTTCAACTGGGCTTGGCTTCTTCTCATCAAAAACTAAAATAGGCTCCTTGTCGTCTAGTTGAGCTGGGCTTACAGCCTTTTCATCCAGGACTGAGATAGGTTCCTTCTCGTCTGGTTTGCCATGTCGAGTCACCTTCTCGTCTAGGGTTGGTTCCGTCTCAAGTAGTTCAACTGGGCTTAGCGCTTTCTCACCAAGAACTGCGAGAGGCTCCTCCTCATCTGGTTTAGCTGAGCTTGGCGTTTTCACATCGAGCACTGAGATAAGCTCCTTCTCATCTGGTTTAGCTGGGCTTGGCGTCTTCACATCGAGCACTGAGATAGTCTCCTCCTCATCTGGTTTAGCTGGGCTTGGCGTCTTCACATCGAGCATTGAGATAGTCTCCTCCTCATCTGGTTTAGCTGGGCTTGGCAATTTCACATCGAGCTCTGAGATAGGCTCCTTCTCATCTGGTTTAGCTGAGCTTGGCGTTTTCACATCGAGCACTGAGATAGGCTCCTTCTCATCTGGTTTAGCTGGGCTTGGCGTTTTCATATCGAGCACTGAGATAGGCTCCTTCTCATCTGGTTTAGCTGGGCTTGGCGTTTTCACATCGAGGACTGAGGTAGGCTCCTTCTCATCTGGTTTAGCTGGGCTTGGCGTTTTCACATCCAGCACTGAGATAGTCTCCTCCTCATCTGGTTTAGATGGGCTTGGCGTTTTCACATCGAGCACTGAGATAGGCTCCTTCTCATCTGGTTTAGCTGGACTTGGCGTTTTCACATCCAGCACTGAGATAGACTCCTTCTCATGTGATTCAACTGGGCTTGGTGTTTTCACATTGAGCACTGAGATTGGCTCCTCCTCATCTGGTTTAGCTGGGCTTGGCGTTTTCACATCGAGCACTGAGATAGGCTCCTTCTCATCTGGTTTAGCTGGGCTTGGCGTTTTTACATCGAGCACTGAGATAGGTTCCTTCTCATGTGATTCAACTGGGCTTGGCTTGTTCTCATCGTGGACTGAGATAGGCTCCTCCTCATCTGGTTTAGCTGGGCTTGGCGTTTTCACATCGTGCACTGAGACAGGCTCCTCCTCATCTGGTTTAGCTGGGCTTAGCGTCTTCACATCGAGGACTGAGATAGGCTCCTTCTCATCTGGTTTAGCTGGGCTTGGCGTCTTCACATCGAGCACTGAGATAGGCTCCTCCTCATCTGGTTTAGCTGGGCTTGGCTTCTTCTCATCGACGACTAAAATAAGCTCCTTGTCGTCTAGTTGAGCTGGGCTTACAGCCTTTTCATCCAGGACTGAGATAGGTTCCTTCTCGTCTGGTTTGCCAGGTCGAGTCACCTTCTCGTCTAGGGTTGGTTCCGTCTCAAGTGGTTCAACTGCGCTTAGCGCTTTCTCACCAAGAACTGCGAGAGGCTCCTCCTCATCTGGTTTAGCTGAGCTTGGCGTTTTCACATCGAGCACTGAGATAGGCTCCTTCTCATCTGGTTTAGCTGGGCTTGGCGTTTTCATATCGAGCACTGAGATAGGCTCCTTCTCATCTGGTTTAGCTGAGCTTGGCGTTTTCACATCGAGCACTGAGATAGGCTCCTCATCATCTGGTTTAGCTGGGCTTGGCGTTTTCATATCGAGGACTGAGATAGGCTCCTTCTCATCTGGTTTAGCTGGGCTTGGCGTTTTCACATCGAGCACTGAGATAGGCTCCTCATCATCTGGTTTAGCTGGGCTTGGCAATTTCACATCGAGCACTGAGATAGGCTCCTCCTCATCTGGTTTAGCTGGGCTTGGCGTCTTCACATCGAGCACTGAGATAGTCTCCTCCTCATCTGGTTTAGCTGGGCTTGGCGTTTTCATATCGAGGACTGAGATAGGCTCCTTCTCATATGGTTTAGCTGGGCTTGGTGTTTTCTCATTGAGCACTGAGATAGGCTCCTCCTCATCTAGTTTAGCTGGGCTTGGCGTTTTCACATCGAGCACTGAGATAGGCTCCTCATCATCTGGTTTAGTAGGGCTTGGCGTCTTCACATCGAGCACTGAGATAGGCTCCTTCTCATCTGGTTTAGCTGGGCTTGGCGTCTTCACATCGAGCACTGAGAAAGGCTCCTCCTCATCTGGTTTAGCTGGGCTTGGCGTCTTCACATCGAGGACTGAGATAGGCTCCTTCTCATCTGGTTTAGCTGGGCTTGGCGTTTTCACATCCAGCACTGAGATAGGCTCCTTTTCATCTGGTTTAGCTGGGCTTGGCGTTTTCACATCGAGCACTGAGATAGGCTCCTTCTCATCTGGTTTAGCTGGGCTTGGCGTTTTCATATCGAGCACTGAGATAGGCTCCTTCTCATCTGGTTTAGCTGAGCTTGGCGTTTTCACATCGAGTACTGAGATAGGCTCCTCATCATCTGGTTTAGCTGGGCTTGGCGTTTTCATATCGAGGACTGAGACAGGCTCCTCCTCATCTGGTTTAGCTGGGCTTGGCGTCTTCACATCGAGGACTGAGATAGGCTCCTCCTCATCTGGTTTAGCTGGGCTTGGCGTTTTCACATCCAGCACTGAGATAGGCTCCTCCTCATCTGGTTTAGCTGGGCTTGGCGTTTTTACATCGAGCACTGAGATAGGTTCCTTCTCATGTGATTCAACTGGGCTTGGCTTGTTCTCATCGAGCACTGAGATAGGTTCCTTCTCATGTGATTCAACTGGGCTTGGCTTGTTCTCATCGTGGACTGAGATAGGCTCCTCCTCATCTGGTTTAGCTGGGCTTGGCGTTTTCATATCGAGCACTGAGATAGGCTCCTTCTCATCTGGTTTAGCTGAGCTTGGCGTTTTCACATCGAGTACTGAGATAGGCTCCTCATCATCTGGTTTAGCTGGGCTTGGCGTTTTCATATCGAGGACTGAGATAGGCTCCTCCTCATCTGGTTTAGCTGGGCTTGGCGTTTTCACATCGAGCACTGAGATAGGCTCCTCCTCATCTGGTTTAGCTGGGCTTGGCGTTTTCACATCGAGCACTGAGACAGGCTCCTCCTCATCTGGTTTAGCTGGGCTTGGCGTCTTCACATCGAGGACTGAGATAGGCTCCTCCTCATCTGGTTTAGCTGGGCTTGGCGTTTTCACATCCAGCACTGAGATAGGCTCCTCCTCATCTGGTTTAGCTGGGCTTGGCGTTTTTACATCGAGCACTGAGATAGGTTCCTTCTCATGTGATTCTACTGGGCTTGGCTTGTTCTCATCGTGGACTGAGATAGGCTCCTCCTCATCTGGTTTAGCTGGGCTTGGCGTTTTCACATCGTGCACTGAGACAGGCTCCTCCTCATCTGGTTTAGCTGGGCTTGGCGTCTTCACATCGAGGACTGAGAAAGGCTCCTTCTCATCTGGTTTAGCTGGGCTTGGCGTTTTTACATCGAGCACTGAGATAGGCTCCTCCTCATCTGGTTTAGCTGGGCTTGGCGTTTTCACATCGAGCACTGAGATAGGCTCCTCCTTATCTGGTTTAGCTGGGCTTGGCGTCTTCACATCGAGGACTGAGATAGGCTCCTTCTCATCTGGTTTAGCTGGGCTTGGCGTTTTCACATCGAGCACTGAGATAGGCTCCTCCTTATCTGGTTTAGCTGGGCTTGGCGTCTTCACATCGAGCACTGAGATAGGCTCATTCTCATCTGGCTTAGCTGGGCTTGGCGTCTTCACATCGAGTACTGAGATAGGCTCCTTCTCATCTGGTTTAGCTGGGCTTGGCGTCTTCACAACGAGGACTGAGATAGGCTCTTTCTCATGTGATTCAACTGGGCTTGGCTTGTTCTCATCGTGGACCGAGATAGGCCCTTCGTCTTGTTTGATTGGGCTTAGCGCTTTCTCACCAAGACTTGCGAGAGGCTCTTTCTCCTCTGGTTTGGCTGGGCTTGGTGCCTTCTCATCAAAGACTGAAATTAGCTCCTTGTCATGTGGTTCAACTGGGCTTGGAGCCTTCTCATCGTGGACTGAGATAGGCCCTTCTTCGCTGTGTTTGATTGGGCTTAGCGCTATCTTATCAAGGACTGAGATAGGCTCTTTTTCATCTAATTTGATTGGGCTCGGCTCTTTTCGAACTTGTGTGATTGGGCAAGATTCCATTTGTTCGAGAAGTAAGCTGTGATCCTTATCGTCCCAATCTTCATAAGCATCTTTTAAGGTTGTGCTTCTTTCTACTTTTGTTCGAATAGATCCATCTGGTAATTTGTCGTTAATCGTAAGGATCGTAAGTATTTTGTATTTTCGCATATAGCCTTGCTTATCAGCATAACTAGTTTTAATGATTTTTGTTATGAGATTTCTCGTGATAAGGATGTTACCTTCCTGGAACTCCACAGTCTCTATTGTTTCAATTTCTTCAGGATCACCACGTGGACATAAACCTCTAAGTTGTTCGTTAATTTGAACATTATCCAGTGGAATTTGCTCATCAGATGGTGTAAATATTTCCTCAGATTTCTTTTTGTTAATTCTTTTAGACTTACTAGATTCAATTTCTTCAAATACAATGGCAGATCTAGGTTCTTTCTCATCTGGTTTAACAACTAAAGTTTCAGAGACCGAAAGTTCCTTCATCTCAGGTTCACGAATATGTTTAATTTCTAAATCTGAAATTTGCATTATTTCATCAACATTATTTAATGATGTGCTAGTGTCAACAAACGTTTGAGTTGAACCATCTGGTAGAGTATCCTGAGTGGTTGTAATCGTTAATGTTTTATATTTTCTTAAATTTCCTTGCTTATCGCCATAAGCAGTGACTATAACTTTAGTTATAATAGTTCTTTTAATAATAATGTCATTTTCATAAACATCTATTGTCTCAGTACTCACGGATTCCTCAGGTTCACCAAGTGGTAATAAGAATTTAAGCTGTTCTAAAACTTGTGTGTCTAATAATTGATATTCTGTTTTCTGTTGTCTGCTGGATTCTATCACATCTTGATTGAGTGGGCTAGGAGCCTTGTCCTCAAGCACTGGGCTTCGCTCCTTCTCATGTGGTTTGAGTGGGCTAGGGAGCTTCTCTTCTGGCACTGGGCTTGGCTCCTTCTCATGTGGCTTGAGTGGGCTAGCAACCTTGTCTTCTGGCACTGTGGTTGGCTCCTTCTCATGTGGCTTGAGTGGGCTAGCAATCTTGTCTTCTGGCACTGAGCTGGGCTCCTTTTCATCTCGCTTGAGTGGGCTTGGGCTTAGCTCCTTCTCATGTGGCTCGAGTGGGCTAGGAGCCTTGTCTTCAGGCACTGGGCTTGGCTCCTTCTCATGTGGCTTGATTGGGCTGGGGGCCTTCTCTTCTGGCACTGGGCTGGGGACCTTCTCAGCCATTGCAAGAATGTGCTCTTTCTCTTCGATATCGAGACTCTTGATTTCTGATAATAGGCTGGGTTCCTTATCATCTCGCTTGAGTGGGCTTGGAATCTTGTCTTCAAGCTCTGGGCTTGGCTCCTTCTCATCTCGCTTGAGTGGGCTGGCAACCTTGTCTTCTGGTACTGGGCTTGTCTCCTTCTCACTTGGCTTGAATGGGCTAGGGGCCTTGTCTTCAGGCACTGGGCTGGGCTCCTTTTCATCTCGCTTCAGTGGGCTTGGAGCCTTGTCTTCAGGCACTGGGCTTGGCTCCTTCTCACTTGGCTTGAATGGGCTAGGGGCCTTGTCTTCAGGCACTGGGCTGGGCTCCTTTTCATCTCGCTTCATTGGGCTTGGAGCCTTGTCTTCAGGCACTGGGCTTGGCTCCTTCTCATGTGGCTTGATTGGGCTGGGCTCCTTCTCATGTGGCTTGACTGGGCTGGGAGCCTTCTCTTCTGGCACTGGGCTTGGCTCATTCTGATGTGGCTTGAGTGGGCTGGGAGCCTTCTCTTCTGGCACTGGGCTGGGGACCTTCTCAGCCAGTGCAAGGATGTGCTCTTTCTCTTCGATATCGAAAGCCTTGATTTCTGGCAGTAAACTAGGCTTCTTCTCATCTCGTTTGAGTGGGCTAGCAGCCTTATCTTCTAGCACTGGGCTTTGCTCCTTCTCATGTTGCTTGAGTGGGCTAGTAGCCTTCTCTTCTGGTACTGGGCTGGGAACCTTCTCAACCAGTTCAAGGATGTGCTCTTTCTCTTCGATATCAAGAGTACTGATGTCTGATAATAGGCCGGGC
Organism: Notodonta dromedarius; assembly: GCA_905147325.1. Taxonomy (NCBI): domain Eukaryota; kingdom Metazoa; phylum Arthropoda; class Insecta; order Lepidoptera; family Notodontidae; genus Notodonta; species Notodonta dromedarius. Next base: position 10,763,573 of record LR990173.1, on the reverse strand, counting down.
TCCTTCTCGTCTCCCTTGATTGGGCTAGGGGCCTTGTCTTCAGGCACTGGGCTTGGCTCCTTCTCAAGTGGCTTGAGTGGGCTTTGCGCTTTATCTTCTGGTACTGGGCTGGGGACCTTCTCAGCCAGTGCAAGGATGTGCTCTTTCTCTTCGATATCGAGAGTCTTGATTTCCGAAAGTAGGCTGGGCTCCTTCTCATCTCCTTTGAGTGGGCTAAGAGCCTTCTCTTCAGGCGCAGGGCTTAGCTCCTTCTGATGTTGCTTGAGGGGGCTAGGGGCCTTATCTTCTAGCACTGGGCTTTGCTCCTTCTCATGTTGCTTGAGTGGGCTAGTAGCCTTCTCTTCTGGCACTGGGCTGGGGACCTTCGCAGCCAGTTCGACAATGTGCTCTTTCTCTTCGATATCGAGAGCCTTGATTTCTGGCAGTAGGCTGGGCTTCATCTCATCTCGTTTGAGTGGGCTAGGGGTCTTGTCTTCAGGCACTGGGCTTGGCTCCTTCTCCTGTGGCTTAAGTGGGCTTTGCGCTTTATCTTCTGGTACTGGGCTGGGGACCTTCTCAGCCAGTGCAAGGATGTGCTCTTTCTCTTCGATATCGAGAGTCTTGATTTCCGACAGTAGGCTGGGCTCCTTCTCATCTCCTTTGAGTGGGCTAAGAGCCTTCTCTTCAGGCGCAGGGCTTAGCTCCTTCTGATGTTGCTTGAGTGGGCTAGGGGCCTTCTCTTCTGGCACTGGGCTGGGGACTTTCTCAGCCAGTGCAAGGATGTGCTCTTTCTCTTCGATATCGAGAGCCTTGATTTCTGGCAGTAGGCTGGGCTTCTTCTCATCTCGTTTGAGTAAGCTAGGGGCCTTGTCTTCAGGCGCTGGGCTTGGCTCCTTCTCAAGTGGCTTGAGTGGGCTTTGCGCTTTGTCTTCTGGTACTGGGCTGGGGACCTTCTCAACCAGTTCAAGGATGTGCTCTTTCTCTTCGATATCAAGAGTACTGATGTCTGATAATAGGCCGGGCTCCTTCTCGTCTCCCTTGATTGGGCTAGGAGCCTTGTCGTCAGGAACTGGGCTTGGCTCCTTCTCAAGTGGCTTGAGTGGGCTTTGCGCTTTGTCGTCTGGTACTAGGCTGGGGACTTTCTCAGCCAGTGCAAGGATATGCTCTTTCTCTTCGATATCGAGAGTCTTGATTTCCGACAGTAGGCTGGGCTCCTTCTCATCTCCTTTGAGTGGGCTATGTGCCTTCTCTTCAGGCGCAGGGCTTGGCTCCTTCTCATGTTGCTTGAGTGGGCTAGGAGCCTTCTCTTCTGGCACTGGGCTGGGGACTTTCGCAGCCAGTTCGACAATGTGTTCTTTCTCTTCGATATCGAGAGCCTTGATTTCTGGCAGTAGGCTGGGCTTCTTCTCATCTCGTTTGAATGGGCTAGGGGCCTTGTCTTCAGGAACTGGGCATGGCTCCTCCTCATGTGGCTTGATTGGGCTGGGAGCCTTCTCTTCTGGCACTGGGGTGGGAACCTTCTCAGCCAGTGCAAGGATGTGCTCTTTCTCTTCGATATCGAGAGTCTTGATTTCCGACAGTAGGCTGGGCTTCTTCTCATCTCGTTTGAATGGGCTAGGGGCCTTGTCTTCAGGCACTGGGCTTGGCTCCTTCTCAAGTGGCTTGAGTGGGCTAAGAGCCTTGTCTTTTGGTACTGGGCTGGGCTCCTTTTCATCTCGCTTGAGTGGGCTTGAAGCCTTGTCTTCAGGCACTGGGCATGGCTCCTCCTCATGTGGCTTGATTGGGCTGGGAGCCTTCTCTTCTGGCACTGGGCTGGGGACCTTCTTAGCCAGTGGAAGAATGTGCTCTCTCTCTTCGATATCGAGAGTCTTGATTTCCGACAGTAGGCTGGGCTCCTTCTCATCTCCTTTGAGTGGGCTAAGTGCCTTCTCTTCAGGCGCAGGGCTTGGCTCCTTCTCATGTTGCTTGAGTGGGCTAGGAGCCTTCTCTTCTGGCACTGGGCTGGGAACTTTCGCAGCCAGTTCGACAATGTGTTCCTTCTCTTCGATATCGACAGCCTTGATTTCTGGCAGTAGGCTGGGCTTCTTCTCATCTCGTTTGAATGGGCTAGGGGCCTTGTCTTCAGACGCTGGGCTTGGCTCCTTCTCAAGTGGCTTGAGTGGGCTTTGCGCTTTGTCTTCTGGTACTGGGCTGGGGACCTTCTCAACCAGTTCAAGGATGTGCTCTTTCTCTTCGATATCGAGAGTCTTGATTTCCGACAGTAGGCTGGGCTCCTTCTCATCTCCTTTGAGTGGGCTAAGTGCCTTCTCTTCAGGCGCAGGGCTTGGCTCCTTCTCATGTTGCTTGAGTGGGATAGGAGCATTCTCTTCTGGCACTGGGCTGGGGACTTTCTCAGCCAGTTCGACAATGTGTTCTTTCTCTTCGATATCGAGAGCCTTGATTTCTGGCAGTAGGCTGGGCTTCTTCTCATCTCGTTTGAATGGGCTAGGGGCCTTGTCTTCAGGCACTGGGCATGGTTCCTCCTCATGTGGCTTGATTGGGCTGGGAGCCTTCTCTTCTGGCACTGGGGTGGGAACCTTCTCAGCCAGTGCAAGGATGTGCTCTTTCTCTTCGATATCGAGAGTCTTGATTTCCGACAGTAGGCTGGGCTCCTTCTCATCTCCTTTGAGTGGGCTAAGTGCCTTCTCTTCAGGCGCAGGGCTTGGCTCCTTCTCATGTTGCTTGAGTGGGCTAGGAGCCTTCTCTTCTGGCACTGGGCTGGGGACTTTCGCAGCCAGTTCGACAATGTGTTCCTTCTCTTCGATATCGACAGCCTTGATTTCTGGCAGTAGGCTGGGCTTCTTCTCATCTCGTTTGAATGGGCTAGGGGCCTTGTCTTCAGGCGCTGGGCTTGGCTCCTTCTCAAGTGGCTTGAGTGGGCTTTGCGCTTTGTCTTCTGGTACTGGGCTGGGGACCTTCTCAACCAGTTCAAGGATGTGCTCTTTCTCTTCTATATCAAGAGTACTGATGTCTGATAATAGGCCGGGCTCCTTCTCGTCTCCCTTGATTGGGCTAGGAGCCTTGTCGTCAGGAACTGGGCTTGGCTCCTTCTCCTGTGGCTTAAGTGGGCTTTGCGCTTTGTCGTCTGGTACTGGGCTGGGGACTTTCTCAGCCAGTGCAAGGATGTGCTCTTTCTCTTCGATATCGAGAGTCTTGATTTCCGACAGTAGGCTGGGCTCCTTCTCATCTCCTTTGAGTGGGCTATGTGCCTTCTCTTCAGGCGCAGGGCTTGGCTCCTTCTCATGTTGCTTGAGTGGGCTGGGAGCCTTCTCTTCTGGCACTGGGCTGGGGACTTTCGCAGCCAGTTCGACAATGTGTTCTTTCTCTTCGATATCGAGAGCCTTGATTTCTGGCAGTAGGCTGGGCTTCTTCTCATCTCGTTTGAATGGGCTAGGGGCCTTGTCTTCAGGCACTGGGCTTGGCTCCTTCTCAAGTGGCTTGAGTGGGCTAAGAGCCTTGTCTTCTGGTACCGGGGTGGGACCCTTCTCAGCCAGTGCAAGGATGTGCTCTTTCTCTTCGATATCGAGAGTCTTGATTTCCGACAGTAGGCTGGGCTCCTTCTCATCTCCTTTGAGTGGGCTAAGTGCCTTCTCTTCAGGCGCAGGGCTTGGCTCCTTCTCATGTTGCTTGAGTGGGCTAGGAGCCTTCTCTTCTGGCACTGGGCTGGGGACTTTCGCAGCCAGTTCGACAATGTGTTCTTTCTCTTCGATATCGACAGCCTTGATTTCTGGCAGTAGGCTGGGCTTCTTCTCATCTCGTTTGAATGGGCTAGGGGCCTTGTCTTCAGGCACTGGGCTTGGCTCCTTCTCAAGTGGCTTGAGTGGGCTAAGAGCCTTGTCTTTTGGTACTGGGCTGGGCTCCTTTTCATCTCGCTTGAGTGGGCTTGAAGCCTTGTCTTCAGGCACTGGGCATGGCTCCTCCTCATGTGGCTTGATTGGGCTGGGAGCCTTCTCTTCTGGCACTGGGCTGGGGACCTTCTTAGCCAGTGGAAGAATGTGCTCTCTCTCTTCGATATCGAGAGTCTTGATTTCTGATAATAGAATGGGCTCCTTCTCATCTCGTTTGAGTGGGCTAGCAGCGTTGTCTTCAGGCACTGGGCTTGGCTCCTTCTCATGTGGCTTGAGTGGGCTAACAACCTTGTCTTCAGCCACTGGGCTTGGCTCCTTCTCATGTGGCTTGGGTGGGCTAACAACCTTGTCTTCTGGTACTGGGCTGGGCTCCTTCTCATCTCGCTTGAGGGGGCTAGGAGCCTTGTCTTCTGGCACTGGGCCTGGCTTCTTCTCATGTGGTAAAAGTGGGCTAGCAGCCTTGTCCTCAGGCACTGGGCTTGGCTCCTTCTCATGTGGCTTGAGTAGGCTAGGAGCTTTCTCTTCAGGCACTGGGCTGACGACATTCTCAGCCATTGCCAGCATGTGCTCTTTCTCTTCGATATCGAGAGTCTTGATTTCTGACAGTAGGCTGTCCTCCTTTTCATCTAGCCTGAGTGGACTAGCAACCTTGTCTTCTGGTACCGGGCTGGGCTCCTTGTCATCTCGCTTGAGTGGGCTAGGAGCCTTGTCTTCAGGCACTGGGCTTCGCTCCTTCTCATGTGGCTTGAGTGGGCTAGCAGCCTTGTCCTTAGGCACTGGGCTGGAGACCTTCTCAGCCAATGGAAGAATGTGCTCTTTCTCTTCGATATCGAGAGTCTTGATTTCCGACAGTAGGCTGGGCTCCTTCTCATCTCCTTCGAGTGGGCTAGCAGCCTTGTCTTCAGGCACTGGGCTTGGCTCCTTCTCATGAAGCTTGAGTGAGCTAACAACCTTGTCTTCTGTTAATGGGCTGGTCTCCTTGTCATCTAGATTGAGTGGGCTAGCAGCGTTGTCTTCAGGCACTGGGCTTGGCTCCTTCTCATGTGGCTTGAGTGGGCTAACAACCTTGTCTTCAGGCACTGGGCTTGGCTCCTTCTCATGTGGCTTGAGTGGGCTAGGAGCCTTGTCTTCTGGTACTGGGCTTGTCTCCTTCTCACTTGGCTTGAATGGGCTAGGAGCCCTGTCTTCAGGCACTGGGCTTGGCTCCTTCTCATGTGGCTTGAGTGGGCTGGTAGCCTTCTCTTCTGGCACTGGGGTGGGAACCTTCTCAGCCAGTGCAAGGATGTGCTTTTTCTCTTCGATATCGAGAGTCCTGATTTCTGACAGTAGGCTGGCCTCCATGTCATCTCGCTTGAGTGGGCTAGCAGCCTTGTCTTCAGGCACTGGGCTTGGCTCCTTCTCATGAAGATTGAGTGGGCTAACTACCTTGTCTTCTGGTACCGGGCTGGGCTCCTTGTCATCTCGCTTGAGTGGGCTAGGAGCCTTGTCTTCAGGCACTGGGCTTCGCTCCTTCTCATGTGGCTTGAGTGGGCTAGCAGCCTTGTCCTTAGGCACTGGGCTGGAGACCTTCTCAGCCAGTGGAAGAATGTGCTCTTTCTCTTCGATATCGAGAGTCTTGATTTCCGACAGTAGGCTGGGCTCCTTCTCATCTCCTTTGAGTGGGCTAGCAGCGTTGTCTTCAGGCACTGGGCTTGGCTCCTTCTCATGTGGCTTGAGTGGGCTAACAACCTTGTCTTCAGGCACTGGGCTTCGCTCCTTCTCATGTGGCTTGAGTGGGCTAGCAGCCTCGTCCTCAGGCACTGGGCTTGGCTCCTTCTTATGTGGCTTGAGTGGACTGGGAGCCTTCTCTTCTGGCACTGGGCTGGAGACCTTCTCAGCCAATGGAAGAATGTGCTCTTTCTCTTCGATATCGAGAGTCTTGATTTCCGACAGTAGGCTGGGCTCCTTCTCATCTCCTTCGAGTGGGCTAGCAGCCTTGCCTTCAGGCACTGGGCTTGGCTCCTTCTCATGAAGCTTGAGTGGGCTAACAACCTTGTCTTCTGTTAATGGGCTGGTCTCCTTGTCATCTAGATTGAGTGGGCGCGCAGCGTTGTCTTCAGGCACTGGGCTTGGCTCCTTCTCATGTGGCTTGAGTGGGCTAACAACCTTGTCTTCAGGCACTGGGCTTGGCTCCTTCTCATGTGGCTTGAGTGGGCTAGGAGCCTTGTCTTCTGGTACTGGGCTTGTCTCCTTCTCACTTGGCTTGAATGGGCTAGGAGCCCTGTCTTCAGGCACTGGGCTTGGCTCCTTCTCATGTGGCTTGAGTGGGCTGGTAGCCTTCTCTTCTGGCACTGGGGTGGGAACCTTCTCAGCCAGTGCAAGGATGTGCTTTTTCTCTTCGATATCGAGAGTCCTGATTTCTGACAGTAGGCTGGCCTCCATGTCATTTCGCTTGAGTGGGCTAGCAGCCTTGTCTTCAGGCACTGGGCTTGGCTCCTTCTCATGAAGATTGAGTGGGCTAACTACCTTGTCTTCTGGTAATGGGCTGGGCTCCTTTTCATCTCGCTTCAATGGGCTTGGAGCCTTGTCTTCAGGCACTGGGCTTGGCTCCTTCTCATGTTGCTTGAGTGGGCTGGTAGCCTTCTCTTCTGGCACTGGGCTGGGGACCTTCTCATTAAGTGCAAGGATGTGCTCTTTCTCTTCGATATCGAGAGCCTTGATTTCTGGCAGCAGGCTTGGCTCCTTCTCATGAGCTACTAGAAGGATCTCATCTTGCTTGAGTGGGCTAGTAACCTTGTCTTCTGGTACCGGGCTGGGCTCCTTGTCATCTCGCTTGAGTGGGCTAGGAGCCTTGTCTTCAGGCACTGGGCTTCGCTCCTTCTCATGTGGCTTGAGTGGGCTAGCAGCCTTATCCTTAGGCACTGGGCTGGAGACGTTCTCAGCCAGTGGAAGAATGTGCTCTTTCTCTTCGATATCGAGAGTCTTGATTTCCGACAGTAGGCTGGGCTCCTCCTCATCTCCTTTGAGTGGGCTAGCAGCGTTGTCTTCAGGCACTGGGCTTGGCTCCTTCTCATGTGGCTTGAGTGGGCTAACAACCTTGTCTTCAGGCACTGGGCTTCGCTCCTTCTCATGTGGCTTGAGTGGGCTAGCAGCCTCGTCCTCAGGCACTGGGCTTGACTCCTTCTCATGTGGCTTGAGTGGACTGGGAGCCTTCTCTTCTGGCACTGGGCTGGAGACCTTCTCAGCCAATGGAAGAATGTGCTCTTTCTCTTCGATATCGAGAGTCTTGATTTCCGACAGTAGGCTGGGCTCCTTCTCATCTCCTTCGAGTGGGCTAGCAGCCTTGTCTTCAGGCACTGGGCTTGGCTCCTTCTCATGAAGCTTGAGTGGGCTAACAACCTTATCTTCTGTTAATGGGCTGGTCTCCTTGTCATCTAGATTGAGTGGGCTAGCAGCGTTGTCTTCAGGCACTGGGCTTGGCTCCTTCTCATGTGGCTTGAGTGGGCTAACAACCTTGTCTTCAGGCACTGGGCTTGGCTCCTTCTCATGTGGCTTGAGTGGGCTAGGAGCCTTGTCTTCTGGTACTGGGCTTGTCTCCTTCTCACTTGGCTTGAATGGGCTAGGAGCCCTGTCTTCAGGCACTGGGCTTGGCTCCTTCTCATGTGGCTTGAGTGGGCTGGTAGCCTTCTCTTCTGGCACTGGGGTGGGAACCTTCTCAGCCAGTGCAAGGATGTGCTTTTTCTCTTCGATATCGAGAGTCCTGATTTCTGACAGTAGGCTGGCCTCCATGTCATCTCGCTTGAGTGGGCTAGCAGCCTTGTCTTCAGGCACTGGGCTTGGCTCCTTCTCATGAAGATTGAGTGGGCTAACTACCTTGTCTTCTGGTAATGGGCTGGGCTCCTTTTCATCTCGCTTCAATGGGCTTGGAGCCTTGTCTTCAGGCACTGGGCTTGGCTCCTTCTCATGTTGCTTGAGTGGGCTGGGAGCCTTCTCTTCTGGCACTGGGCTGGGGACCTTCTCATTAAGTGCAAGGATGTGCTCTTTCTCTTCGATATCGAGGATTTCTGGCAGCAGGCTTGGCTCCTTCTCATGAGCTACTAGAAGGATCTCATCTTGCTTGAGTGGGCTAGTAACCTTGTCTTCTGGTACCGGGCTGGGCTCCTTGTCATCTCGCTTGAGTGGGCTAGCAACCTTGTCTTCTGGTACCGGGCTGGGCTCCTTGTCATCTCGCTGGTGTGGGCTAGGTGCCTTGTCTTCAGGCATTGGGCTTGGCTCCTTCTCATCTTGCGTGAGTGGGCTAGCAACCTTGTCTTCAGGCACTGGGCTTGGCTCCTTCTCATGTGGCTTGAGTGGGCTAGGAGCCTTGTCTTCTGGTACTGGGCTTGTCTCCTTCTCACTTGGCTTGAATGGGCTAGGAGCCCTGTCTTCAGGCACTGGGCTTGGCTCCTTCTCATGTGGCTTGAGTGGGCTGGTAGCCTTCTCTTCTGGCACTGGGGTGGGAACCTTCTCAGCCAGTGCAAGGATGTGCTTTTTCTCTTCGATATCGAGAGTCCTGATTTCTGACAGTAGGCTGGCCTCCATGTCATCTCGCTTGAGTGGGCTAGCAGCCTTGTCTTCAGGCACTGGGCTTGGCTCCTTCTCATGAAGATTGAGTGGGCTAACTACCTTGTCTTCTGGTAATGGGCTGGGCTCCTTTTCATCTCGCTTCAATGGGCTTGGAGCCTTGTCTTCAGGCACTGGGCTTGGCTCCTTCTCATGTTGCTTGAGTGGGCTGGGAGCCTTCTCTTCTGGCACTGGGCTGGGGACCTTCTCATTAAGTGCAAGGATGTGCTCTTTCTCTTCGATATCGAGAGCCTTGATTTCTGGCAGCAGGCTTGGCTCCTTCTCATGAGCTACTAGAAGGATCTCATCTTGCTTGAGTGGGCTAGTAACCTTGTCTTCTGGTACCGGGCTGGGCTCCTTGTCATCTCGCTTGAGTGGGCTAGCAACCTTGTCTTCTGGTACCGGGCTGGGCTCCTTGTCATCTCGCTGGTGTGGGCTAGGTGCCTTGTCTTCAGGCATTGGGCTTGGCTCCTTCTCATCTTGCGTGAGTGGGCTAGCAACCTTGTCTTCTGGTACCGGGCTGAGCTCCTTGTCATCTCGCTTGTGTGGGCTAGGAGCCTTGTCTTCAGGTACTGGGCTTGGCTCTTTGTCATCTCGCTTGTGTGGGCTAGGAGCCTTGTCTTCAGGCACTGGGCTTGGTTCCTTCTCACTTGGCTTGAATGGGCTAGGTGCCTTCTCTTCTGGCACTGGGCTTGGCTCCTTCTCATCTCGCTTGAGTGGGCTAGCAGTCTTGTCTTTTGGCAATGGACTGGGCTCCTTCTCATCTTGCTTGAGTGGGCTAGCAACCTTGTCAACTGGTACCGGGCTGGGCTCCTTGTCATGTGGCTTGAGTGGGCTAGCAACCTTGTGTTCAGGCACTGGGCTTCGCTCCGTCTCATCTCGCTTGAGTGGGCTAGGTGCCTTCTCTTCTGGCACTAGGCTTGGCTCCTTCTCATCTCGCTTGAGTGGGCTAGCAGGCTTGTCTTCTGGCAATGGGCTGGGCTCCTTCTCATCTTGCTTGAGTGGGCTAGCAACCTTGTCTTCTGGTACCGGGCTGGGCTCCTTGTCATCTCGCTTGAGTGGGCTAGCAACCTTGTCTTCTGGTACCGGGCTGGGCTCCTTGTCATCTCGCTTGAGTGAGCTAGGGGCCTTGTCTTCTGGCACAGGGCTTGGCTCCTGCTCATTAGGCTTAAGTGGGCCAGGAGCCTTCACTTCTGGCACTGGGCTGGGGACCTTCTCAGCCAGTGCAAGAATGTGCTCTTTCTCTTCGATATCGAGAGTCTTGATTTCTGACAGTTGGCTGGCCTCCTTTTCATCCAGCTTGTGTGGGCTAGCATCCTTGTCATCAGGCACTGGGCTTGGTTCCTTCTCATCTCGCTTGAGTGGGCTAGCAGCCTTGTCTTCTGGCAATGGGCTGGGCTCCTTCTCATCTTGCTTGAGTGGGCTAGCAACCTTGTCTTCTGGCACCGGGCTGGGCTCCTTGTCATCTCGCTTGATTGGGCTAGCAGCCTTGTCTTCTGGTACTGGGCTGGGCTCCTTCTCATCACCCTTGAGTGGGCTAGCAACCTTGTCTTCTGGTACCGGGCTGGGCTCCTTGTCATCTCGCTTGATTGGGCTAGCAGCCTTGTCTTCTGGTACTGGGCTGGGCTCCTTCTCATCTCCCTTGAGTGGGATTGGAGCCTTCTCTTCTGGGACTGGGCTGGGCTCCTTCTCATGTGACTTGAGTGGGCTAGTAGTATTGTCTTCAGGCACTGGGCTTGGTTCCTTCTCATCTCGCTTGAGTGGGCTAGGTGCCTTCTCTTCTGGCACTGGGCTTGGCTCCTTCTCATCTCGCTTGAGTGGGCTAGCAGCCTTGTCTTCTGGCAATGGGCTGGGCTCCTTCTCATCTTGCTTGAGTGGGCTAGCAACCTTGTCAACTGGTACCGGGCTGGGCTCCGTGTCATCTCGCTTATGTGGGCTAGGTGCCTTGTCTTTAGGCATTGGGCTTGGCTCCTTCTCATCTTGCGTGAGTGGGCTAGCAACCTTGTCTTCTGGTACCAGGCTGGGCTCCTTGTCATCTTGCTTGTGTGGGCTAGGAGCCTTGTCTTCAGGTACTGGGCTTGGCTCTTTGTCATGTGGCTTGAGTGGGCTAGCAACCTTGTGTTCAGGCACTGGGCTTCGCTCCGTCTCATCTCGCTTGAGTGGGCTAGCAGCCTTGTCTTCAGGCATTGGGCTTGGCTCCTTCTCATCTTGCGTGAGTGGGCTAGCAACCTTGTCTTCTGGTACCGGGCTGGGCTCCTTGTCATCTCGCTTGTGTGGGCTAGGAGCCTTGTCTTCAGGTACTGGGCTTGGCTCTTTGTCATGTGGCTTGAGTGGGCTAGCAACCTTGTGTTCAGGCACTGGGCTTCGCTCCGTCTCATCTCGCTTGAGTGGGCTAGGTGCCTTCTCTTCTGGCAATGGGCTGGGCTCCTTGTCATCTCGCTTGAGTGAGCTAGGGGCCTTGTCTTCTGGCACAGGGCTTGGCTCCTGCTCATGAGGTTTAAGTGGGCCAGGAGCCTTCACTTCTGGCACTGGGCTGGGGACCTTCTCAGCCAGTGCAAGAATGTGCTCTTTCTCTTCGATATCGGGAGTCTTGATTTCTGACAGTTGGCTGGCCTCCTTTTCATTTAGCTTGTGTGTTCTAGCATCCTTGTCATCAGGCACTGGGCTTGGTTCCTTCTCATCTCGCTTGAGTGGGCTAGCGGCCTTGTCTTCTGGCAATGGGCTGGGCTCCTTTTCATCTTGCTTGAGTGGGCTAGCAACCTTGTCTTCTGGTACCGGGCTGGGCTCCTTGTCATCTCGCTTGATTGGGCTAGCAGCCTTGTCTTCTGGTACTGGGCTGGGCTCCTTCTCACTTGGCTTGAATGGGCTAGCAGCCTTGTCTTCTGGCAATGGGCTGGGCTCCTTCTCATCTTGCTTGAGTGGGCTAGCAACCTTGTCAACTGGTACCGGGCTGGGCTCCTTGTCATCTCGCTTATGTGGGCTAGGTGCCTTGTCTTCAGGCATTGGGCTTGGTTCCTTCTCATCTTGCGTGAGTGGGCTAGCAACCTTGTCTTCTGGTACCGGGCTGGGCTCCTTGTCATCTCGCTTGTGTGGGCTAGGAGCCTTGTCTTTAGGTACTGGGCTTGGCTCCTTCTCATTTCGCTTGAGTGGGCTAGCAGCCTTGTCTTCTGGCAATGGGCTGGGCTCCTTCTCATCTTGCTTGAGTGGGCTAGCAACCTTGTCAACTGGTACCGGGCTGGGCTCCTTGTCATCTCGCTTATGTGGGCTAGGTGCCTTGTCTTCAGGCATTGGGCTTGGCTCCTTCTCATCTTGCGTGAGTGGGCTAGCAACCTTGTCTTTTGGTACCGGGCTGGGCTCCTTGTCATCTCGCTTGTGTGGGCTAAGAGCCTTGTCTTCAGGTACTGGGCTTGGCTCTTTGTCATGTGGCTTGAGTGGGCTAGCAACCTTGTGTTCAGGCACTGGGCTTCGCTCCGTCTCATCTCGCTTGAGTGGGCTAGCAGCCTTGTCTTCTGGCAATGGGCTGGGCCCCTTCTCATCTCGCTTGAGTGGGCTAGCAACCTTGTCTTCTGGTACCGGGCTGGGCTCCTTGTCATCTCGCTTGAGTGAGCTAGGGGCCTTGTCTTCTGGCACAGGGCTTGGCTCCTGCTCATGATGCTTAAGTGGGCCAGGAGCCTTCACTTCTGGCACTGGGCTGGGGACCTTCTCAGCCAGTACAAGAATGTGCTCTTTCTCTTCGATATCGAGGGCCTTGATTTCTGATAATAGGCTATGCTCCTTCTCGTCCTGTTTGAGTAGGATTGGAGCCTTGATTTCTGATAATAGGCTAGGCTCCTTCTCGTCCTGTTTAAGTAGGATTGGAGCCTTGTCTTCAGGTACTGGACTGAGCTCCTTGTCATCTCGCTTGACTGGGCTGGCAGCCTTGTCTTCTGGCATTGGGCTTGGTTCCTTCTCACTTGGCTTGAATGGGCTAGGTGCCTTCTTTTCCGGCACTGGGCTTGGCTCCTTCTCATGAGGCTTAAGTGGGCCAGGAGCCTTCACTTCTGGCACTGGGCTGGGGACCTTCTCAGCAAGTGCAAGAATGTGCTCTTTCTCTTCGATATCGAGGGTCTTGATTTCTGATAATAGGCTGGGCTCCTTCTCGTCTTGCTTAAGTAAGATTGGAGCCTTGTCTTCAGGTACTGGACTGGGCTCCTTGTCATCTCGCTTGAGTGGGCTGGCAGCCTTGTCTTCTGGCATTGGACTTGGCTCCTTTTCAGTTGGCTTGAATGAGCTAGGTGCCTTCTCTTCTGGCATTGGGCTTGGCTCCTTCTCACTTGGCTTGATTGGGCTAGGTGCTTTGTCTTCTGGCACTGGGCTTGGCTCCTTCTCATGTGGCTTGAGTGGGCTAGCAGCCTTGTCTTCTGGTACTGGGCTGGGCTCCTTCTCACTTGGCTTGAATGGGCTAGGTGCCTTCTCTTCTGACACTGGGCTTGGCTCTTTCTCATCTCGCTTGAGTGGGCCAGCAGCCTTGTCTTCTGGCATTGGACTTGGCTCCTTTTCAGTTGGCTTGAATGAGCTAGGTGCCTTCTCTTCTGGCATTGGGCTTGGCTCCTTCTCACTTGGCTTGAATGGGCTAGGTGCCTTCTCTTCTGGCATTGGGCTTGGCTCCTTCTCACTTGGCTTGAATGGGCTAGGTGCTTTGTCTTCTGGCACTGGGCTTGGCTCCTTCTCATGTGGCTTGAGTGGGCTGGCAGCCTTGTCTTCTGGCATTGGGCTTGGCTCCTTCTCACTTGGCTTGAATGGGCTAGGTGCCTTCTCTTCTGACACTGGGCTTGGCTCTTTCTCATCTCGCTTGAGTGGGCTAGCAGCCTTGTCTTCTGGTACCGGGCTGGGCTCCTTGTCATCTTGCTTGTGTGGGCTAGGAGCCTTGTCTTCAGTTACTGGGCTTGGCTCTTTGTCATGTGGCTTGAGTGGGCTAGCAACCTTGTCTTCAGGCACTGGGCTTGGCTCCGTCTCATCTCGCTTGAGTGGGCTAGCAGCCTTGTCTTCTGGCAATGGGCTGGGCCCCTTCTCATTTTGCTTGAGTGGGCTAGCAACCTTGTCTTCTGGTACCGCGCTGGGCTCCTTGTCATCTCGCTTGAGTGAGCTAGGGGCCTTGTCTTCTGGCACAGGGCTTGGCTCCTGCTCATGAGGCTTAAGTGGGCCAGGAGCCTTCTCTTCTGGCATTGGGCTTGGCTCCTTCTCACTTGGTTTGAATGGGCTAGGTGCTTTGTCTTCTGGCACTGGGCTTGGCTCCTTCTCATGTGGCTTGAGTGGGCTAGCAACCTTGTATTCTGGCAATGGGCTTGGCTCCTTCTCATCTCGCTTGAATGAGCTAGGAGCCTTGTCTTCAGGCACTGGGCTGGGCTCCTTCTCATCTCGCTTGAGTGGGCTGGCAGCTTTGTCTTCTATCATTGGGCTTGGCTCCTTCTCACTTGGCTTGAATGGGCTAGGTGCCTTCTCTTCTGGCATTGGGCTTGGCTCCTTCTCACTTTGCTTGATTGGGCTAGGTGCCTTCTCTTCTGTCTTTGTTGAGCTATGCAGCTCCGTTGCTTCAGATTTTGATATAATATGTTTTTCATCCAACTTGATTGCGCGTTCGATCATACCTTCGTGTTGGACTGTTTTTGAAATATCAATTCCCACAACTATGTCTTCAACTGTCATGCTGGTATCTGATTTTGTTTTAACGGAACCGTCTGGTAATTTATCATTCGTAGTAATGATTTTGACAGCCTTGTACTTTCTAAGATGGCCTCTTTCATCAGCATATTTCGTTCTGATTACTTTTGTTATTATGGTTCGTTTTATGATTACGCCTTTTTCAATAATTTCAATGTTTTCAGTCGTTTCAGTTTCCTCTGGGTCAAATACCGGGATTAAATTTTTGAGTTGTTCGTCGGCTTGGAGGCTTTTGATTTGCTTCATTTTGCCGGATTGTGACTCATCAGGCGTTAAAATACTTGTCTTGGTAGGTAAGTCATCTTCTCTTGGTAGATTTAAATCCACTTTTTCAAACTTGGCTGAGCTTGGCACAACGTCGTCAGGAATTGGACTAAGTTTCTCTCCATCATCTTCAATTGAGGGAATCTTTTCATCAATCATTTGTTCTTTTTCTATTGGCTTAATCAGTGCTTTTTCCTCGCGTTTCAGTGGGCTAAGAGAAGGCTCCATTATCTCTTGCTTGTCAGAACTCAGCATCTTGTCAAAGACTAGACTTGGTTCTTTTTCAATTGATTTGGCAGCACTTGGAATTTCATCTTCAACCAAGGGTTTGATTAGTTCTTTCCCTTCAGGTCTAGGTAGACTCGGTTTGGAAGCTTTAAATATGCCAACATCGGCATCTGTCACTGTCGTGATAATGTCCTTTTTGGACCGCGTTGTACCATCCGGTAGATTGTCATTGGTGGTGACTATTGTGACAATTTTATATTTTTTCAGGTGGCCTAGTTGGTCAGCATATTGAGTTCTTATAATTTTGGTCACGATCATTCTTCTTACAATCATGCCTTTCTCGATGACTTCTACGCTCTCAGTGGTTTCTTTTTCCTCTGGGTCAAACACTGAGATTAAATCTTTTAGTTGTTCTTCAACTTGAGAGCTGTCCAAAGGCCTGCTGGCATCTTTCTCATTCATGCATGTTTCTGATATGCTAGGTACGCTTTTATCCATGACGGGGCTAGAAACTTTTTTATAAAAAATGGGTTCCTTTTCTCCTTCGAATGCATCTTCTACCGATGTGATGGTTTTAATATTGGTTCGGATAGAACCATCGGGGTGCTCATCGTTATAAGTAACGGAAGTATTAATTTTATATTTCCTAACTTGACCGTGAATGTCAACATATTTACTTTTAAGTGTCTGCGTTAAGATTGTTCTTCTAATCATAATATTTTGTTCTCTGACATTTACGATTTCTGTGGTTTCTTTTACTTCTGGTTCACCTTCTGGGATGAGATCCTTTAGTTGTTCTACTATTCTCGATTCTTCATGAGAAAGTACGGCATCAGCAGGTCTCGGCAATTCTGAAGTTTGAATAATATGTTTCTCATGAAACTCTTTGGTCGTATCATCGCTTACTGTTTTGGTTATTTTCACTGTTATTTGAGATGTGCCGTCGGGGAATCGATCAAATGTGATGAGTCTCCTTATTATCTTCATTTTCCTTGAAATTCCTTGATGGTCGGAATACTTAACTCTCACATGTCGTGTAACTGTGTATCTACAAACAATGTGCTCCCTAAATACGACCTCTTCCGTAGTACTTGTCTCGGTTCTCTCCGGTTCTCCAATAGCTATTAGTCCTTGGAGAGCCTCTTCCATTTTTATAATGTCGACCTTTGATTCTCCAGTTTCTAGAGAGATTTTCTTATGAGTGTTAGTTACTTTGGTACCATCACGGAGCTCGTCTTCTTCCACAATGTTATTAATAATCTTATATAATGTAATTGTTTTTATGACGTGGTAATATTCTTGTATTATAATTGTTACAATAGATTTTCTTTTTATAACTTCTCCTTTAATTGTTAAAGATTCCAGTCGTGTAATGACCTCTTGATCAGGGGCACCAACTGGTTCACATTCTTTTAGAATTTCTTCAATCTCCGACTCACTTAATTCATCGATTTTATCGAAAATTGCCATTTCATCCATATTTCTCGGTTTTTCATCAAAATCTCCTTCTGCGGCTGTTTCTTTTTCTTCACCATCGAGGTTTTTCAACTTCTGTTGAATGACGTGAATATCTTTTTCCAAACCTACTTGCTTTTTATCAAGTTTGTCAGAAATGATATATTTTTCCGTGACTTTAACTTTATCCAAAATGTCGATTTTATGAGTTTCATCTTCTGGTTTGTTTTTGATGATTTCTTCTTCAATCTGTTCTCCTTTTTCAGAGGTAGGTTCAAAGTGTTCAAAAACTACAGAACCATCAACAGCAGACTCTTCTGAAAGGCTCTGCTTGCGGTCCATTGTAATATCATGTTCACTTGTATCTTTGCAGATTTTTTCATCTTTTGGTACTTCGTCAGTAGTTGTATGACTTGGCTTTTTGTGTATGTCTCGTACAAGTTCAGAACTTGATGTCTCACCTTCGGACCTTTCAGAAATTTCGGAAGGTGTAGGTAGGTCTTTAGCTGTTATGAATGGTTTCAGATCTATTTCTTTAGTTATTATTCCTTGGTCTACTTCGTCCTGCATCTCAGCCTCTTTCTCCGGACTAGGTTCTTTTTCAGGAACTTTGCTGAGAATGGCTTCAGATATATTTTCTAGGATTTGTGTTGCTTCGATGGTGACAATTTCTTTTTCTGGTTTTTGTTCCTCTATCGATTTTGACATTCCCTTTAGTGCTTTAGTTTCGCTTATTTTCTCCCCATCTAATTTATCCAGGGATTCTTCAATAGGTAGTTTCTTCGCTTCTTTAGATTTTTCTATCACGATATTTTCGTCAATGATTGCAAATTCTTCATTTTCTAAAGCCACTTTTTTGTCTGTTGCCTTTCCCGATGTTTCGTCTTCTAAAAGAGGCTTTGATTCGGTTTTGTCTTTTAAAATTTTCTCTTCTTTTCTTTTTAAAACCGCAATTTTTTCTTCCAGTTTTTCCAATGTTTTGGCTGAGTCTAATGTAATACTCAACTTTCTTTCGGATTGAATAGTTTCTTCTATTTCAAGTTTATCAATATCCGTAACTTGTTTATCGTGACTATCAATTTGTTTTTGGTCTCGTTCATTTATAGAAATTATTTCTTTTGTTTTCGTATCTTCCACCTTTTTCCGGTCAATTGACTGATCTTTGTCAATCTGGTCAGCTTCATTTTTATCAGAAATTACTTCTTTAGCTCTTTTTTCATCCGTAATTTCTCGTTTTACTCTTTTGCCTTCACTTAGAACCGTTTTATCAGAAATTTCACTGACGTCCTCCGAAGTGATGGACCTAACTGGTGATGCTTCTTTCTGAAGCACATCCTTCGCCTCAGTGACAAGTTTAGCTTCTGACGTTTTTGTATCTTTCATTTCCTTTAGGATGTCGTGTTTAATTTCCTTTTCACTAGTTAAGAGCATTCTTGTTGCTTCAATGGCGCTGAACGCTGTTATCGTTTTGGCACTAATATCTGGAGATTTTCGGGCTAACGGTGATTTTTCAGCCATTATTTCATCTAGACTCTTATCAGATTTCAGCACTTCAGCCACATTAGCCACAATTTTTTCAACATCTTTAGGACTGAGCGGGAGTTTCTCAGCTACTTCTAACTTACGTGCCTCTTCTATTTCCTTTTCGACATCTTCAGGTATTGAAGGAATCTTTTCGGGCATGCAGGGTAACTCTTCAATCACAATGATATCATCCTTTATCGGTGAATCAAGTGTAGTGATGTGGGTTTCCCTTAATTTTTCAGTATATTGGCCATAATCGTAGCCAGCATCGTCATATTCCTTAACGGATTTCACATCTTTTCCAGGAATATTAGAGACTTTCATTTGATCGTGGTACATAGGTGACTCTGGCGCTGACCCAGGAGTCACAGTTACGAGTTCAGCGTGTGAAGCACGCTGGACAGTCTTTAGTACAACATCGTCTTGTACAGGTTTCATTCCATTATAAGACGCAGCGCCTTCCTGGTCATGAAGAGGAAGGTTTGTAGGCACTTTAATTTCGTTAGATTTAAGTTTGAATATTTCTTCCTCAATAGGCGTTTTTTTCTCTTCATATGTTCTGTAGTCTACTACTTCATGCAAGGGCAAGTCCGCTACTTCATCAGGTGTTTTAACTATCTCTCTGATTGGTGCCGGTAGAGTTTCTAGTCTAGGAGTCTTCTCCAGTGATATTGGTTTTGTATCTACTAGGCTCTGGGGATGTACTATTTCCTTAGTTTCTTCTTGTACATGTTTTTCTTCTACCTGCTGATCTTCCTTGATTTCATCTAGGGTTATTCGTTCGTCTTCGGGTAAAGTAGGTGCCGTAGTAGCTCCAGATTCAATTGTTGTAGAAATTTTCTCATCAGGTTGTGATTCTTGGATTTGCATGTCAAGTGAATCTTTGGGTTTGGGAATGCTCTTACTATCTGAAGTTTTCTTTTCACTACTTATGTCTTGTTTCTCTTCAACACTTACTGAATGTTCCTTTGATTCTACTTGTTTGACATCTGGTTCAATAATAGCTTCAGTTTTTACTTGAGTCTCTTCAGGTTTATCTTTTTCTAATACTGTTACATCTTTCTTTTT
Organism: Notodonta dromedarius; assembly: GCA_905147325.1. Taxonomy (NCBI): domain Eukaryota; kingdom Metazoa; phylum Arthropoda; class Insecta; order Lepidoptera; family Notodontidae; genus Notodonta; species Notodonta dromedarius. Next base: position 10,744,887 of record LR990173.1, on the reverse strand, counting down.
CTCAGATTCTTCTTTATCTTTAATATGTTTATGTAGTTCATCTTCCTGCTCATGACTAATTTCTTTATCCACAACTGAATCCTCAGTATATTGCTCCACTTCTTCTTTTTCTATAATTAAATACTCTTCTTCAAATTCCCCGTCGGCAGTCGTTTCAGTTTTCGCATCGTCTATGAGGCATGTAATTTTCTCTATATCAGATCGACCCACGTATTCTATTTTCTCTTCAGCTTCACTATCCCTATTAAATACTGCTTCTATTTCTCTTACTATTTCTTGTTCTTCCCTTTCATCTAATTCTTGTTGTTTCATGTCATCTATTGACTTTGATGTATCTTCGTCGGATTTTTTCGCATCCTTCAAGATATCTTCATAATTGACTCGTTGCAAACCTTTTAATTTAGATGTATCTGTTTTTACTGACTTTATTGATTTTGAAGGACTCTTCAAAGCTTTAAGTCCTTTAACAGGTGACGATAGTGGTCTAGGTCTTCGTGAAATAGGTTCACGTTTGGCTTTTGTCTCTTTTTTATCTGTAGATTTTGTTGTGACGTCTCGCTTTGGTGATACTTGTTTGTATTTTGATTCAACAACCATTCTGTTTTTAGCTTCTTTAGTGCTCTTAGCTGGGGTACTTCCAGGACTTAGTCTTCTAGGTTTGGCTTTAATTCTGTCTTTAATTGCTGGTACTGACGGAACAGTTTTAACGTCTACCGACTTTTTAGGCGTCGCTGGAGGTGACTTTTTGTCTTCTGTTGTTTTTTTATCGACACTACTGACAGTTGTCTTCTTTTCAGTAGCTCTTTGTGTAGTGCGATGGGTCATTTTACTCCTGGTCATCGAAGAGGTCATTTCAGTTTTTCGCGTTTCAACTTTTTTCTTCTCTACTTTAGCTCTAGGTTCTGCTTCAACTTTTTTAGCTTCAGCTTTAACTACAGAGTCTTTAATTTCATCAGTCTTATCGGTACGTTTTGTTTTCTTATCAATAGCTTTCTTTTTAACTTCTTTCTTCTTAGACAACCCATCTACTACGGTGCTTTCGTATTGGGATATCTTATCATCTAACTTCGTCTCTATCCTTGCTGTGATCGCGTCTTGTAAAACAGATTCAATTTTTTTATCTTCACCGTCTACAAGTTCACTGAGGAATTTGTTGTCTATAATATTCTTAGTTTCTTGGTCTTTGATCATATCTTTAAGTTTCTCAGATTCCACGATTTTTTCATCTTTAGTTTTCTCTGCAATTACACTTCTTTCCTTGCTGACTTTCGAAGCAGCCTTAGTGGTTGTCCTTGTGGAAGTGACTGTGGTAGTGGTGGTCGCAACTGTGGTGGTCGGAGTGGTGGCTGACATTTGGCGGCCGGTGCACGTCGGGTGTTGTAGAAACTCCAAGTGTTTCAGTTTCTCTAAGCCTTCGAATATTTTGTGTTGCGGGGTCGATCCGGGGAACATTATCCTGGTGATTGTGTCGTCGGGGTTGGCGGGCCGCCACACCAGTAACGCGCATATTGACACTAAGTTCGGTACTGGGAAATTGAACTGTCCAGACACACTGGCGCCTTCAAAAAGTTTCTGTTCACTGTTATGCCACTTTTTCAGGAATTCGCGAACATATTTGGAGTCTTTGGACGGATTCAACACATACATGTCTAGGGAACCTGAAATCAAACGCCCATTCTGTAGATAAACGTTCATTTGCATATAAAACTTGAGTATTTTATTATTATTTCACAACTTTATTATGGCTCTATTGACTATATACGAGCCATAATAGAGCAATAAAATATACATCTCTATGTACAAAAATAAAGAAAAATTTCAGAATTGTATTGGAAATAGACTTGAAATGGGCATTATAGTTAGTGCAGGAAAAAAAATATTGTGTGACATTTTATAGAAATAGATACTTAGATCAAATATTGAAAAGTTAATACATACCATGACCAACTTTGTGATACAAGTTGATAGGTTCGGGGCTTCTGTAGCAGTGTTGTGGCTTGAGGTTGAGGTGGCGGAGGTCCGTCATCATATCGGAGCCCTCCTGGATGAGGGACATTAGCAGAGGATCCGCGTCTTTGTCGCCGTCTGGGCTCGCGAGGGCGCGGCGTTCCTGGAAATTACAATTTGGAAATCAATTAACTACTCTTTGTATACCATACCCTAAGGCGACCAACTTTTTGAAAATTGAATGCTGGCCTGTTTTGGACTGGAGAGGGGGGTGTTTAAATGCGAAGTATGAAGTTATTTGTAGTTTTTCTGTGAACTGACGTCAATTAATTAAAAAAAATTGTGAAAGGATTGGGCCGATCCTTCTTCTAATTCATTCGTAAAAGAAGGATGGAAGCTGTAGTTTCCGATATCGGGGGCTTTCCGTCAATTGTGAATACTCCCCAGACTTAACTTGAAAATTAGGAATGCGGGACATGCGGGACGCATCCAATGTTTTACGGGACTATATCACTATTTTTTGCAAACCGGGACTACATCTGGGAGTACGGGACGGTCCCGCAGAATGCGGGACGGTTGACCGCCTTACCAAACCCATACCAATAATGGTAAGCCCTAGCCTCGTTTACACTGACGCAATATTTGTATTGTTTGGTGCCATTGATTGTATTGTATTGAGCTTTAAAAAAATAGAGACATCTTACAAAGCAATGACTCGCTGAGAGCCAGCTATGGTAATTTTACCTCCTTACATTCCTCCTTACATTTTACTTTTAATCAATGCTAATTTTACCTGCTTACACCCAGGGGATACAGGCCTGAATAAATCTGATAAAAATGGTCATACGCCTGGGTTAACCGATAGGTCCACTAGATGGATTTTGGAGGGCAGATGGCAATCGCTCGGTGTGATACCGGTAATCATCCCTTTTAGGTTGGTCCTATCCTTGTTAGTCAATAAAGGTCAAAAGAGTACTCCTACCAGGAAGAGACTACAAATCGAGGTTCCAACACCTATTATGTTATAGTGAGCTCTATCCTTGTGTGTGCATCCATTTTGACTTAATTGGAGATGCTAACGGGGCTGCTCGCGATGTGATGACTGCTTGCCTTACTATTTTTTAAAGTATTTTATAATAAAATTCCGGTATGCGTGTGTTCGTAATGCTTCTCCTCCTAAACGGCTTAACCAATTTTGATGTACCTACGTTATTACTCATTTAATTATTACCCAGTTGGATGCCGTAGTCGACATACAGAAAATAAAATAATGGTAATGGTAAATGGTGGTAATTTATAAAACAGAAATTATGACGTACCTACGTAACTCAATATCACATAATATTGTTACATTTTTACTGCACATTAAATAACTACAAAATCACGCGAAATACATTATTACAATACAGTCAATTCACAATACTATGGGAAATCGCACAAAACGTGCGCGATCCACAATCGCGCACAAACGCACTGAGTGTAAACTGATGCTGCATGCTTCAACAGCCACCACAGGTGCAGTGCATTCACTACAACAATTATCTAAATATAAATAAATATACTTTTTTAATATTTGATCAAAGTTTAATTACGCGGAAATCCATCACAAAATCAAAGGTATCAAAATCATTGCTAGCACGTTGCCGACCTAAATGAGTGTGGGATTGGCGGAGAAGAAGAGCGGAGGAGGTTTGGGGGGGGCGAGCTTCTGCCTCTCTCAGCCATCGTAAGAAACGAAGCCATAATAGCCACTTTACGGCGATCTTCTGTTAGAGGGTCCGAGTAGTAATACCCAGGTCGAACCACCCCGTATATGTGCTGTCTGTCGTCAATCGGCTACAGCTTGTCTATCATCTCCTCCAATCCACATCCGATAGCCATTTCAATAGAATTTCCAGCTCTAGTAGATTAATACCACTAGCTAAACCGGTAAGCAGAATGTTCAGCCAAGTGTATCCTAAGGGCTTAGGTTACAATATCGACCTTGTCTTAACGTCGACATGGCGCCTATGTGCGACACTAGCAACCGCTGAGCATGTTTTTATTGAAAAGAAGTAAGAAATAACAAATAGATACACTATGTACAGATATAAAAAAGCTTAGGTCTATTAACTTACAATTTCACAAAAAATAAACTTGTGCCAGACCGCCGTGGCTTGGCAAAGTGCCCAGAAGACTGGCAGCATTGCCACGTTGAATAGCAATGCTAATTCTCTGTGCGAGATATGCTTCTTTCTTCTTCTTCGTCATTACCTCACTGCTGAGGATCGTGACTATATATGATCTGTCTCCATTTGCTTCTGGCATGCGCCAGATCAATAAATAAATAAATAAATAAATATCGCCAGACGAACACACAAATTGTATGGTCCCAAACTAAGCAACGCTTGTATTATGGGTACCGTACAATGGACTGGGGGCGATACCAGTGACATCCAGACCAGGGAAAATTACGAAAAGGCCATTTCCGAAATTTACCCTGGCGGGAATCGAACCCGCAACCACCCGATGCAATGAGCCGAGCGGCCTACGCTCGAACCACTGCGCCAAGCGGTCGTCAATAGATCGCTGTTGAGTTTCTCCCGTTGCCTTTACAATACTTTGAACCCATCGTGTTGGAAATCGGCCCCCGGAGCCCCTGGAGCCCCTGGAGCGCTCCAACGAAGCTTAGTTAACGTTCTCGGCATATAGAGTAACTGAAACTTACTTCCAAATTACAGAAGAAGTGTCCAATCTGCGGGTACACGGTGGCGCTGGCCTTCCTGCGCAAGACCGACGCCATGCCCGCGACCGAGCAGTTGTTGATCCGAGTGAAGAGCACCGCGTCCAGGCGGTCCAGGTGGCGGGCGAAGTCCCACCAGCAAGCCTTGCGGGAGAAGCCGCCGTCCACTGAAACAGGTAAGACAATCAATAAATAAATAAATATCGTCAGACTGACACACCAACTGTATAGTCCCAAACTAAAGAATGCTTGTACTATGGGCACCTTACAATGGATTGGGGGCGATCGCAGTGACACCCAGACCAGCGAAAATTACGCAAAGGCCATTTCCGAAATTTGCCCCGGCGGGAATCGAACCCGTAACCAACATGTTCAGTGAGCCGAGCGGCCTACACTCGAACCACTGCGCCAAGCGGTCGTCAATAGAATCAAATGTTGAGAGTGTTGGCGGCTCTGCTAAATGCACTAAGTCCCGTATTAATAAAACAATCTCTAAGTACGCTTTTCACGTGTCATCTTATACTGGTATGACATAAGAATGACATTTCCAAGATCGCTCTCAGACTTGAGATCGATTCATGAATACGGGCTTTAGTAACGGTAACCGGTGGTAGAGCTAAGCTGTAGCCAATTGATTACAGGGTAGTACCACCATCTCACCTCCGTACCCTCCGTACCCACCTCTATCACCCTTTCAAATAAGTAGGTATGCTATATATATACGAAGTAAATCACAATCATGTCAATCATATTACAAAACATACCTATCTTTACAGACATATTTTGTTTAATGTACGCATCTGTCGTAAACACAGTTCAATAAAGATGATCGATCTCAATTAATTATTCTCAATATCAATACGCGCAATGGAACACTCCCAGCACGCTTGTTTGACTCAGAAATGCGATCACCGAACAATATTGAACGTTATTTCAGAGCAAACAGGCGTGTTATCGTTTCAGAGCAATTCAGTGTTGATAAATGAAAAGGAAAATCGATGTTATTGGTTGCTTCAATTTCATTAATCAATTGTTTGGAAAACCACTTTGGTGTTTGTGTATAATTATTAGCCTACAAAGCAATTACCTCTTTCTATTCGTTTTGTATTTTTAAAGGATCCTATTGTTGCCTTCCCATGCTCGCCCATTAGTTTACTAAGTAACCATTCATAAAATAAAATGAAATGTTAACTTATAAAAATCTGCTAACTACGATCAAAAAGAGCATTCCACTCCAACATTATTATTTACATAACTATAGCTGTCAAAATAAAAACAGATTAATCGTGGAGTGGTACACACGGAGCTGTGAAAAGCGACAACTCTTGATTGGAAAATAAATTGGAGTGCGAATCGTTCCCGATGCACACTCCCTATACAAGTTACCGGTCCATATAACACTTTCCAATGAGGGCTACTCACGGTCTACGATCGTAGTCTTTTGACCGAATTCGAGCAATTGTGTGCGAGTTTAATCTAGTTGACGTTTTGATAAGACATAACTGTCATGCCTTGTAAATATTAACACCATCCGTCAAGGATATAATGGTAGGCAGGTTATTTGTCACAAAATCTATGTCAGCGATTATAGTCATCTAATTGTTTTCAATTTAAAAAACATTCCTACATTTTCTTCATTAATCTCTCGACCCAGACGAATATTATTTAACTACGAGTATTAAGGCTTTCAAATTTACAATGTTTGCATAAGAAGCTGGTGTCCATCAGGTGTTTGTTCACCACAGGTAACGCGATGCTCGTCGCATGGCGGCGTGACCCGCGCCAGTGTTTACTTAGTTTAATGGAAAACGTTATTTGCCTGCGACGGGTAGCTCGACTATTTATAGAATACTAGATAATATTACGAGCGTCATCCCCCTGCGAATACGTCAAATTATTTTTGATTTGTTAATGTAATTTACATTATATAAGCATGTACCTGGTCACAAACTTGTGAAATGTTGCAATATATTAACAATGGTATTACAAAGCACTTACTATCTACTAATATCAATTAATTGCATGAAAAGCTAAGAAAAATACTGGGAGACAAAGAGTAGGTCTCAATGGAGATATTTTTGTGACGATCAGAGCGAAATTTTGCAGAATGGGCCTATATTTTCTACAATTTGTTATTTGTCCAAACATCCATTACAATTACCTATTCCCTACTCTATTTCAGATTGACATCTAGTTATATTATAGATTATCTTCAAACAATTCATCCAAACAAAATATCACAGCCATAGCAAACTCGAAGCCACTCAAGCGGTATATCCCGAAATTCCGAGACGCTCTACAAACAATCTCTCATAGTGGATTTGACAAGCCATCATCGGAAACTCAAGATTGTGGGCAAAGCGTTTTATCCCAAGACAACCGATATTCCCTGGCGCGCCGCCAAATTGTAAGTGGTTGTACAATGTACACGCGAAGGCTTTTGTGGACTTGTGTCAAGGTTTGTCTTTTTCCGCTTCATCGGTTTTGGGTCCCCTTTGCAGCCATACTCCATGTCCGGTTTTATGACTAGCATAATAAACAACAGGCCGTGCACATATGCAAATACAATTCGCTCTCTCTTTTTACCACCCTTTTATTTTCATAAGGGTGAATGAGACATAAACGTCTTTATTACCCTGTCTGGTCACAGCCGGCCGTTTTATGAATGCTAACCTTACTTACTTTAAGTTGAGAGAGACTATAAGATGTATTATCTTATTTGATGGGTATTAAGGCAGTATCTACTAATGAAAATGAAAGTTGAAAGAGTCTCCTTGTAGATAATGTCCTCAAAGGTCTTAACAAAAATTTAATCCGATAAAATTATTTGGTCTCTGAAAAAATTACAACGCATTCAAATTGAATGTTTGCATTTAAATGCATAAGGAACTCGTTGAATTAAATTGCAGTATATGGAAGTAAATGGATTCAGAATAATCTCGAGCAATGTAGCCAAGAGTCGATGCGAGGTTTTGGCTCAGTGCCAGTAAAAGTGTGGCGTAACCAACAAAATCCGCAAGAAATTCGCCTGCGGCGTTAGGTATCGACGTGGGCCAATGAAGACCCCTGATATTTACTAAGGAACAGCAAATGATTCAGCAGTAGTTAGGTGAGCAATTACGAAGAAGTAAATAACAGATAATTTATTGGGATTGGTGTAAAATTGAAATAGCAAATACTTCATTTCAGCTAGTCCGCTAGGCACAATTTTTATTGAATTAATACATAACAGTAGAGAACGGCTAGTAAGCAAATCGTCATCATTTTAAAAAGATCCTTAAATCAAATGATCAAGGTAGTGTTTAAACTCACCAAGCATGTTGAATCCGTTGATGCCGAAGAGTGCAGCGTCGCCCTGACCTCCCGGGAAGACGTAGAGCGTCGGGTGGCTGAACCTGATGTTGCCGACCACGTCGCTCGACACCAGGAGCTGGTCCAGGCTGGCTGGCACTATGTAGGGGTCCAGGTATGCTGGGAGCAGAACGACATTGTTTAGCCTTTGATATAAAGACGTGATTGCCACAGCTGCCACAGCTACCTAATAGATAAGTATAAGATGGTTTGAAGAATATTTCTTTTGGCCACAGTATGCTACCCAGGCTCAAGAGTCCAGGCCCAGGTTTAAATTAAATATCGTTTGATCAATACATCCAGGTAAGTAACACTTGTATGATGAATCAGCGAGGTAGGCTACGGCAAATCAGAATCAAATCAGAATATTGTAATTCTATGAATCTCATTTTCAACATTGTTGATGTTCGCACTGCTGTACTGAATGATAATGGAAAATATCGAAGAAATTCCCAGATTTCTGGTAGCTAATGACTAACATAAGAAGTTCTACATCTTTTACCTTAAATGCATACTTGGACTTAAAACTCATTCCAATTTCAAAATTAATTTTACTAAACTTTGACCCCAATAAGAGTTAACGTGAACTTTCAAATTGCTACGGAAAGGTGAAAAGCTTCCAGTAATTTTAACTGTATGCAGAGAACTTAATTAAGACTACGCTTAACTCGTGTCGGGTTTATGCCAGTTTGAACATAGGTAATGACGCTAAGTTCAATATTACATTTCTTGACTAGTTCACATAAGAATTAAAATGGGAGCAAGACGAATCAAGCTACCTACGTTTTTTCGTAAAATTATTCTTATAGGTACAGTCCCGTCTTCCATCAAATGGTGGAAGGTTAAAACAAGAAGTGGTTTCAAACCCCGAATCTCATTTTCAATGAGGTTTATCACTTGGTAAATATCGATAGGAAACCTGCATGACTTTCAAAAGACGTGTGAATTTGCCAAAATGTATTGAGTGAGCGTGGTGGGTTTATTCCCAACACATTTCCATAAATTCATTACTTAGGAACAAAGAAACTCGGCCGTTACTGCTCGCGGGGTATTACCTACCGTATTTATTTCATATTCACAGCAATCCGAGCTAAAGCCTGCTATTCAAGTCACCTTTAATAGCGCAATACCTACGAACAGCGCAGTGCATAAATACTCCGAGCTTTATAAAATGTTTTTAATGCTATTTAAAATTTACGAACGTTTTAAATGGAATGGAAGTAGATTTTTACTTCATATTGTTATTTTTTTATGAATACATAATGTAGGTGTTTCTTATTAGTCTTAGGGTCTATTCAGACGAGCTAAGTACATCCCGACTACAACCAAACTACAATTTTACAGCCGGTTTGCTATCCGGAAGTCTGCATACAGGTCGTTTGAAAATACCCTTACTGTATTACAAGGTGTTTTGTGGGGTTAGTTAGGTGTATGTAAAACATTATTTTTAAATGGTATCAATTAGTAAACTTTTATTATTTCGAGACTTCTGCTAAGTATTTCTATCAAACGAACTATTGACTAAATATTACTGTCAGCTAATTGTAAATGCAGGTTACACTGTTTTATAAGTATTTTGATATGTTCAAAGACCGCAACACAAAAGATGTTACAAATACATAATATCCACACTAAGGTTGACCGTCCACTTGGTTGGGCTGTGAAACGGTCCCGCCCGCTTCGACCAATAGTATCGTTTCATTTCCTGCTACCTTGAGCTAAGCTGGATGAAGCTAAGGGATTGAAACATTCTGGGACAATTTAAGACGAGAACAGTATAAAAAATAACAACGCATTAACTGCGATTGATGACGTAAAAGCAAAGAAAATTTCTAGAAAAGAAAACCTAACAAGGCTCCCACTTGTTCCCTGACCTAGATTCTAGATCTAATAGCCTGAATCTGGTTCTAAGGCGACCTAATCAATGACCCGGGTGCCAGACTCGCCCCAATAACTCGCACACCTGAGCCGTATCAACAACGGAAATGCGACTCTACACCTTAAGCAATAAAGTTCATCATCTTATTACCTGTACGTGAGAAATTAATATTGCAATCGCGACTCTGAGTACTAGCATATAAAGTGCAGGAAATATAACTTTATAACGTATGCAGTAAAGTTGAGATTAGATTTAATTAGCGGCAATTCGCAATAACACGTTTGGATTAGCGGGGTTAATTAGAAGGACGTTGCTAATTACTTTCTGTGTTTAATTAGTGGATATAAGCTAGAAGGTGATTGGTATTTAAGAATTAATGTATTATCTACTCATATGAGGGAGATATCTGGTTCGGAACACTAAGTACTAAGTCCTAGATTAAACAATATAGGTAGATTTAAAGGCTAAATTACTTTGGACAAGATAACCTAAATAACATAGAATTAAAAAAATATATTATATTTGCATTTATCCTATTCTACCGTTTACACTATGAAACACGACGGAACTGGACACATACCTAAAAAACATTTTCTGTCCTACTCATACGATACGACCATGGCAAGGAAGGCAATATTTGATTAAATTGGTCTAACATTGATGGTTTATTATACAAACGAACCAATATAAGGAACTGTAAACAAATCAACTAACATACCCTGACCTTACTACATACCAAACTCGTAGAGCGTTCTTATTTTGATATACCGCCATCTAGTGACAGTTGTCCTAAACTAACACATTAACCAATTTATATACTTCGTATAATAACTTACTAAATTTATGTTACCCAAGCACTTGCAAAAACCTATGAATACAGGTTATTTCAATAACCGTCGTATCAGAGGTTAAACAAAACTCGATAAACCACTCATATGTACTAAATAAACAATAAAATTTCGCCCCAGCCCCGTCATTGTCCTGGTCCATTCAACGTTTTATTGGAAATTCCGAGGATGGCTGCCTGATATCCACTTCTATAGGCACTCAATTATAAATATGTAGGTATTATGATAGATTGAAGGCATTTGATAAGTATTTGATGCAAAGCTAAAATTTTATGGAGCAAGAATATTAAAAATATCGTTAGAGTAGTTTGGTAACGGAACCCTCAAATACAAATTGTAAATTCCATAGATAAACAAAGTCATCAGACATTAATAATCCCTCTTCTTAGTATTGCGTTCTCCTTTTCAATCGCGACGCAATCGTCGGGGATAAATATATATTCAAAAGTGCATTTCTAATTTAGATCAAAATACGCCAGTAATAAAATACATATTCCTTCCAACATTTTCCAGTAACAACCTTGTAACATCGCGTAGCTACCTTACAAGTGGCTTATTATACCGATTGGCTGCGCTCAAGAGTCCTTCAAAGCTATTTTCTTGGGAAAAGTCTACAGAAACCATTAACGTACCTCTTACGTATCTTGAGTCTAGGGTGTTCTCGGCATTCTTCTGCTACGTACCGATCGTTCAGGTAAGGTACCTTAACTTTATGGACCAATCTCTTAGGTCTATGGATTATATTTTAAGCTAAATATGAACTGTTGTTAGAGTCTAAATAAGTTTTTATTTTTTTCATAATTTCACGTAGGTATAAAACTTTCAGTACGCAAGTAGGTACCTAGCTATTAAAAAGGTTTAAGATTATAGTCTATGCCAAGAGTTATTCGTGCCAAGTTTAATAAAAAGCCGCATTCCATACTTTTACTCTATATCTTCCCTTTATTATTTCGAACAAACAATATTTACTAAAGAAAATGCCCGCCTTTATGGGGCGAATTGAAGGCAATTTATTATATGAGCTACAAAGAGGCCGCTTGATTTCCGTTTAATATCTATTATAAAACATTATAAGTTAGGTTATGTCTGCCGAGGGGAAGTTTTGGCGCGTTAGGGTCTCGGAAATTATCCGGTTGTATGGTACAAGTTATAAGAGTTGAGGTCTGATTATATTTTTGACTTAATATTATGAGTAGTAAAATGTGAGTACAATAAACACTTGGTAGGCAATACAAAATTAATATTGAGATGTTAATTTCCCCAAGCTCATAATGAATATATTTTAGATGAATGGCAAAGCTACGGCCTAATAAGAGTGACGAATTTTACCTTTTAATATGATAAATATACTCATAAAATCGCAATCCCAGTAATAGAACAGACATTCGACCTAGTAAATATAAAAACAGGCTATTAAAAAACCTGAACCTAAACCTTCCTGATTAGGAAAATTAATGTTACGTAATTTCCAAGTCCCGTTGTAGTCACTTTGCACCCTTCCGGCCGCTTATAACTCGCTCCCCCCGGGCAGCATGCCGCACAAACGCCAAACTTTTGCGTTATGAACAATTTGCAACTTGCGAGCGTCAAATTAACTCCCACATTGCGCGTTTATCGAACGTACTACAGTATACTTGAATCAGAATGTGTGCTCCTTGGGAACAGGTATTTTACGCGGCGATTATGGAAATATTAATTATTTTCACACACTCAAGTATGGGGGTGTATTGACTTTGCTAATGACAATTTTATGTAAGAAATAAATGTTTTTGGTGGGATTTTACAATAAATATTATTTATTAGATTATAAATTTAAAATTGTATATCTAGGGTGGAATAAATAAATATGACTAACGCCTATAAAACGTTCAAGGGCGATTCTAACCTAAATATTAGCCATAATATAGCCATAAAACGTAATTAATGCAGAGAACTGACATCCGCTATAAATCTAGGCTGGTAATAGTACCATTACTAGCCTGAAGACTAAATCATAATAGTTTGACAACACGCCAACTTAGCTAAGTTTTTGAGACACAAAATTGAAGCTAAACTAACAAAATCTAGCTATTGAGGTCGACTTTTAACTTAACCAATAGACAAACTAGCGAAGTTTTTATTGCAAAGTAGACTTGGAACTTAGTACCAACTCAAAATATTACAAAAGTTTAACAAAACATTTCTAATGACACCTAATAATGTAAAAATTCCTAGATATCTTTGAAATATAAATCAAAGCTTATACCATAGCACTATTCCCTATTCCTACGTCTGCTACGGCCTACACTATGTTTGCTACGGCGTAGCACTCTGCCGTCAGTAGCAAAGCGGCGTAGCAAGTTACACGCTACGAAAGCTATGTACTACGCTAATTCGCTTTCAGACGAGAAACTGCTATGTTATACAAAACTGTAGGGTAACCATAATAATAGGAACTTTGAGGCATTGCTTGACTAAAAACATAAACTCAAACTCAAAATTGTTTTTATTCACGTAAGCCTACAAAACATTTATGAATAGTCAGGAAGTCAGAATCTACCACCGGTTCGGAATGCTGCTTCCACTGTGAAGATCAATAAATTTTAATTGTTACTAAGTAGGGTCTAATATTAAATTTTCGAGACTCGCAAGGATTTAAGTCATCATGATAATCTGTAAAGCACTCGAATAACTCAATATTGTTTCGTGTGGATCGCATTATTTCCACTTCATTATTTTTTTCGAGTTATATCATGCGATATGAACATATTATATTTTTCTTTACCGAAAATCAACGTCAAAGAAATCTAAATAAGATTACATATCACAGACTAAACGGTACAAAATAAATTTCCTTTTGTAATTAAATCACGATCCTCCAGCCCGGCAGGTGGCATCATTGTGCTCGGAAAGCTCCTAAATCCTTCGTAAAATATTTACGCGTAATCACCGTTGCTCTTTGCGTAAGCTACCTGAGTGGCGATGTTAACACTTATAAACCGGTGTATTAACACGCACAAATCTGGTGAAACATCTTCAACAATGATGTTAAGGTGAAGGGTTAAGAATTTAAAATCCTCAAAGGAGTCCTTTTCAGTGATAGAGCCAATCTATCGCCAACTGACTCCAGCTTATATGTAGGTTGGCTCGATCAGAGTAGTGCCACCTTCACACAGAAAATTTCCGCAAAGTAACTATTACAGCTGCTTTTCGTACGATGAGTAAGACTGACGGAAGCACAGTTCTCCCCTTTCCTTCCGTCTATCCCACTCCTCTTCAGGTCGGAATCATTACTAATGTCATTAGTATTGCAAGCATCTATAAGATACGGTAACATCGGTGCTTAACATCAGGGAGGTAGTAAGCTTGTAGGTCGAGTTTGTTCTAAAAAAAAATCTTAATTATTTTTTAAAATTCAATATCATGTACAGTTTTCAACGACTATCCGCAAAACTCCACGCAGCGTGGTGCCTGCATTCAACGGTCCTCACAAGAGCGATCGTTAGTGCGCTGAATACGGGGCCAACTTGGCTATGTTGGCATTACCTGCGTTGAAACATTGGCAGACTAGTTGTAATGTCGGCGGAACCACTTGAACGGGGAAGTTTTAATTGGCGGTGAGTTTGACATTTTAATGAAAAATTATTGAATAGCGTTGTTCAATTTTTGTGCTTGGAAAAAAAGTCTACTTAATTGGGTGCAGTGCTTACACTAGAATGGAAATACAAATAATGTTTTTTTCTATTAGTTTCCATAATAATGATGTATCGGCGCTGAAAAGCATAAACTGTCACATTAAACAAATAAAACGTGACGTATATTAGTGTTAAAAATGTTTTATTAAAATAATTTCTAATAATAAGAGATTAGGTATTATTAAAAAAAAAATTATTTGGTTATAATTTAGCTTTAATGAATTGCCATATTTTGTTTTTTTGCCCGATACGCATGCATATAGCTACGTACTCGTGTTTTTATTGGCTTTTAAAATGCTCTGTTTACTATTAAGATTTCTTAAAAACCAAATAGTCTCAGTCAAGTCCAAAGCCACAATCTATCAACACCCAGATCGATAGCTCAAAAGATAATTGGATTACAGACCCCCCCTCCTACACCCCCCCCCCTCTCTGCCCAGCAAGACGTATCGCCTAATTCCATAATCCAGTCAGAAACCATATTGAATAGCTAATCCCGCACAGAATCACTTGGGATTATGTACAGGGCTTTCGCGATTGAGTAAATAAACTAAGGCTAGATGATTGCCAAATAAAATCTATTATTTATGTTGTCTTCTATAATTAAATGAGACAAAACATACCAAAAAATGGTTAACTCCTGGCGCATAGTCTTTTAACTAAAGTAATCATAATAACAAGTATATCATCATCAAGAAAGTATTCCGCCACTGTAACAGTATTATTTATGAAATCTGTCGTGTTGTGAGTGAGGCGTAACACGCTTACTTTAAGTATTTAACCAAATGCTTACTTCAATAAACTACGGCCTTAATACCCCTCGTCTAGAGGGGAGACCCGTGCCTATCATGGTATTTAAGGACTTACAATTCGAGATTTTTACTTACCGATAAAATCCTTGATGGCTTGCGAGCCGGAGTCCAGTATGTCTGTAGGGTTGACCCTAATCTTGCAGTATTTAACGAAGGGCATCTCTGGGAGCTTGGCCCAGTCGCCGCCGCCGCTCGTCGAGCAGTGGACGTCAATGGAGATGGAGTTTTCGTACGCGCGAATAACGCGCTGGACTTCATTCTCTTGGTACGCGTCTGTGAAGTCCGCTAGGGAGAATGTCCCGTCCTGAAACAAGGACTTTAATTAGAATACAGAATAAAAAAATACTGAAAAGCATCTGAAAATACTTCAATCTGTTCTGCTTCTCAGTGCGTCTCACACCTGTCACCGTCATTATCACATTTTATTTTCTTGGTTACAAGTAGGTATAGATTTGTTGGTAGGTACTTAATACTGGCAAACATATTCTAAAATGAATAAGAGCTGGCATCCCTACCCTTTTCAACCTGTTAATCCCTCCCAGCTTTATCAACAGGGCATAATTAAAAATTTGTTCAGTAAACATTTGATGTCAATACGAGGTGAAATATAACGGTTAACATTTTTGTTCCCCACTGCCCTCTGACGGTTTTCAATATAATATGATTTATGTAAATGTTTTCAGTCTATTTTGTAACCTTGTGGACTTTAACGGAGTTCAGTTTAATTTGCTTTCGGAAAATTTGTTGAAAAACAGGGCAAAAAATATAGTTGTAGCTAATTGTGTAGTACACACATTTTCAGAAATATGTGATACTAGCTTTGCCCCGCGACTTCATCCGCGTAGTATTGGATGATTGGGTTAAAAAGTATCCTATATTTTAATCCCGGTTATAATCTATCTGTGTTCCAAATTTCATCCAAATCCGTTCAGTAGTTTTTGCGTGAAGGATTAACAAACATACATACATACATACATACATACATCCACACTCACAAACTTTCGCATTTATAATATTACTAGCTGTGCCCCGCGACTTCATCCGCGTAGTATTGGATTATTGGGTTAAAAAGTATCCTATATGTTAATCCCGGTTATAATCTATCTGTGTTCCAAATTTCATCCAAATCCGTTCAGTAGTTTTTGCGTGAAGGAGTAACAAACATACATACATACATACATACCACCATATCCACACTTACAAACTTTCGCATTTATAATATTAGTAGGATTTTTTCTTTTCTATATACATTTGTATTGAAATTTGACATATCATAGAATCTATGACGTCAGATATCTGGGCAACACTACTTGTCGATAATGATATCGATTCAGCCTATTATAAGCAAGCCCACAGCCTTTCGCAAGGTCGGATATTTCACAAAAGCGTTACGATACAAAATCCATTTTCTCATCTCCAATATTGAGATAATCTCGAGCCGGGTAATTGGCTTTTGAACCTCTGAGAATTTGTAAAGAAAACACTGTTTTGTAAGATCGAGAACTTCGCAACGAAAATCTGAATGTACCGCGATAATGGAGGGCTACCTTTACAAATATTTTACCATCTAATTCTACCTACTTACATTAAATTACTTTCAAACCAGCGCCCAAGAGATAAAATTATAGGGTGAAAATCCTAATTATTTTGGAAGAATTGTCTTTTTAGGAAAGTGATCATATTGGGATTATTATATTGCGAATGTACTAAAATTCTCAAAGCACCAGGTCACCAACTGGATACCACAGTTATAAAAATCCGGCTTCACAGCGTTCAAGATGGTCGTTCCATTCTTTTTCTTTCTTAAGATGTTGTGGCGGCTATGATTAGTAAAGTACCTTTGACTCTTAAAAAAACGCGCACTCGATGCCTGTCATACATCTTTGGGGTTAATCCCTTACAGCAAAATACTCAAACGCATCTCAAATTTGAGAACTGCGAAAAAAAACCTGATAACGGCTTTCTAAACTAAAACAAAACACCTTAGTGGGGCTGGCTGCTATAATGTGAGTAGTATACGTATTTTGCTATTTTCCCTATTTATATATTATTTGTCTATGTTTAGTTTCTAAAAACTAGTGATTATAAATAAAAATCTGTAGGTTAAAACCTATGTTGACTGACTTTTCTAATTTCCGCTACAATCGTACTTACAGCCAGAGGAAACTACGTCAAAGTATACTCCGGTGTTTCCACAGCAAAAATTGGTCATGGATTTTTTGTACCAAGAAGCGCATTATGTTCTGTAAGATTGAATTTATAAAATTATAAGGTACCTAAGGTAGGGGAGGTACAAATAATACCAGATACGTCACTTAGCATAGGCATCATTTTTGACTTTCAAAATAAATAATAAGCTAATATTATTGCATTTACAAATCCATTGCAATAAGTAGGTAGATCTATAGGTAGGTATAGAGTTGAACTATGCTTTAAATTAAACTTTTGAAGAATAAAGTATCGTATATGACTTCACTTGCAGTATCGACTCTCCCCACCATTCGATCTTCCCACCGGTGTCTGTAGCAAAACCTTCGTTCTCTTTCATTATTTCAAAAATTCGAAGTAAACAGAAAGTTTCTTCAATTACGAACCCTGAGAGTTGGAATAACAGCGATATTGGATTACTTTTGTAACTGGGTGGGTACGAGTTTCTTTGGTGCTGCGCAGTGAAAAAGGGATTGTATTTACGTTCTGGGTAAAAGAAATATTAACTTATGTCTCTAACTTAAGTCCCTTTCAGAAAATAATATTTTTGTACTTTCCAGTCTTTTAGTATTTTTCGCGAAACGTTTTGTAATTGCGCCATAATATAATTTATGAATAAATATGGGGCATTACAAAAATATTTGCTGTAGTCACAACATAACTTTAGAATTGTCAAAAATACAGACATTTCAAGTCTCGAAAATAATACTAGCCAGTTAAGTAACGCGTCACAACTGAGTAGTTTCAGGTAAACTATTATATCGAAAATCTTTGTACCTATTACTTTGTTTATTCTTTGAATTTAATATTTGTTGAAAACGTATTACACAATAATTTCTTAAAATTATAAATATACTAGCTGTGCCCCGCGACTCCGTCCGCGTTCTGTTGAATTTTTTTCCTGAATTTTCTTTGCTATAAACCTCACGGAGCCCGAGACCTTTCCAACGAATGCAAAACCGTGGAAATCGGTTCGGGCGTTCTGGAGTTATAGCGTCAGGAAGGAAAACCCGACTTATTTTTATATAGTAGATTAAATTCATTTCCTTTCATTCAATGTCCCCATTGATAGCATCGCAAGTGCACTCAAACTCAAAAGTGGGATCGGTTAAATCGTGTTACAGAAATTTCAATGACGGGGTTTACGATTCCATTAAGTGACATTTGAACTGAATGTTGTTTAGTTTACCTTGTAATTTGTATTCTAATGCCAGCGGGAATGCCTCTCAAGCCTCATTTCTAATTCTAATTTAGATCCATTAAACGAAATGGGAATACAGTACCTATTCTATTACAGGAACGAGACTCCCTCGGAGACGAACCTTAATTTGTCGCAAAGTGGAGAGCGCGCCATTCTGGGTTCAATAGTTGATTGTTTGGTCTACATTGGTTGGAAACTTTGGATGAAATAATCTTGGGTCGTATTATTGTTCACATAAAGGTTTGTTTGATAATTTCATGTCACACGCGAACAAAGTCCCGGGCAAATGCTAGCGTACCTATTTATAAACATCAAGATTCAGGTATCTAAAGTGTTCAAACGTGTAGCATCAAAGGGCAGACACCGCCTACGCATTTTTGTCTGACAAGCGGATTACTCTATGAATGGATGCTCTTTGGAACGTTATTCCAATTTTTACGTGGGCAGCTAAGTTAGATACTTCTAAAAAAAGATTTAATATTGAATCAAAGAAAAAATGAAATAATTTCTAAACCTACTCCGTACCTATGTAAGTACCTAACCTAGGGGTAGGTATGCACACTATACTAAGCCAACATTTTATTTGTAGTTTTTTAAATTGAGAATTTGTCTAATATCGAATTTAATATATTTTTATATTGTCTTTATTTATACATATTATTGAAACGGCTATTCAAATTTTGAGCCTCATATTTTAGCTGTTTAAGTAGCCAGGTCTTAAATTTGAATAGCGTACCAATATTCAGCGAATATTTTAATATAATGAACATAATTATCGATTACGAGTACTACTGTCATAAAGAATAATAATAGAGATAAATCGCCAAGCTGACACACCAACTGTACAATCCCAAACATAGCAACGCTTGTACTGTGGGTATTTGGGTACCGTACAATGGACTGGGGGCGATCCCAATGACACCCAGACCCGTGCAAATTACGGAAAGGCCATTTTCAAAATTCATCATGGCGGGAATCAAACCCGCAACCACCTGGTGCAGTGAGCAAGGCGGCCTACACTCAAACCACTGCGCCAAGCGGTCTCCGAAATCAATCAACAAATCATAATGTGTCCGTACCTGCATAATCCATGAGCCGTTTCCGGCGAAGGTGTATCCGGCGTGCACGAGGTGCCTGTGCCTCGTGAACGAGCTGAGCAGGTTGCGCATGCACTGCATCAGGGTGTTCATCTGCGGGTGGATCAGGATCTCCGTCACCAAGTTCTCCGACGCGAACTGGATCAGACGCTCGCCTAGAACAAATTTATATCATTATAGAAGAGAACAGAGCCAGGGGACTTTCTGAAAATTATGAAATATAATATATTTTGTATATAACATAACAAAGTCGGAATACAAGCGTACGACCCGCTTGATGTTAAGCAGTTACCGCAGCCTATAGATGCTTGCAATACCAAAGGGATTGTTCATACGATGCCGACGTCAGGACGAGTGGGAGAGAGCGACGGAAAAGAAAGTAGAGCGTGGGCTACCGGCTTTCTTACTCATCGTACGAATTACAGCTATAGTAGTCAAGTCACCTTATGAGGATCTTCTAGGAGAGAGTAATAATACACTGGTCGTGCCAGGCCGTATAAATTATCTGTAGTCAGATAGCTACAGTGAGGCTCTACCAGCAACTCTTCAACTTTGTGAGTTAATCTTCTGTTTACATTTCACAGTGTATCTGTGCCTATTCGCCCCCGTTTGAGGACCGTTCCTATTTACCCGCACTTGAGCAATCTACCGTCGTTCATTTGATAGCTGCGTTAATGTAATTCGTAATTCGTGTTCGTCGTTATCTGACACGCTTACCGTTTGCGTACAAGGGAATGTCTTCGCCAAACCATAGCTATAAAGTGTATTATGGTATTATGATTATAGGATCTAGCTATTATACTGATAATGGATTTTACTGCATCATAATTACTGGAAGGTTTAAACTGTTATTGCTAATTACTGCAAGCGGTCTCATTATCATAATTTTAATTTATTAATAAGTACCTGCTTATTGTAATTAATGAATTTCCAGTACCAATAATAATTTCGTACTCATAGTTAGTTGGATATATCACCCAATAATTGTGTTTTTAATCGCCTACATATATGGCTAACAGGAATATTCCTGTTAGCTATATTGAAGTCATCTACATTAATATATAAACATATACTTAACGACCATTGACTAGAAACAGAGACGTTGTTACTTTATTTTTTAATGCAGTAAAAATATTAAGAAGCTACAATGCAAAATATTTTTTATTTCGACCATATGTCACCCAAAGTTGGCTATTCGTAACCCTGTGGTAACTTATAACTGTAAATCAACTTTAACCAATTATCACCCAAATTTGACAAACTGTCGTAGCCTTCAGAGATTTACAATGTGAAGGCTCCGTCCTCATAAATCTCTCTAATAGGGTATATCGATGTTGTTACGTCATATCACTGGCTTCAATTTTTCACCCAGGGACTCACTAATTGATGTTTTCCCTGACAAAAAACCCGTTCACGAACAAAATTGAGAGAGCCGGCTTGCTTTTAATAACGTTTTTCGGCCGTATGATGATACAAACTATAGCAATATCTGAATATTTTTTGGAATAATATTTTAGTGTGACAAAAATACAGGGCGAATATTTAAAAACTCTGATATAGAAAACTGTCTCGCTTCTAGTGTAGCGAAAAAAATCGGATACGAATTGGTCGTTGGTTTAAAAAACCTTTGTGACTGCTTCTAAGGTTTTGTAAATAAACTCATAATCTGAACATTTCAAATGACTGACGCTTCATTCCAAAATAATTAGGAACTTAGTTCCAAAGTAATTTCAATTAACTAAATTAATTTCAAAGTAAAAACATTTAACAAGTAAAATTTAATTACGATTGAAATTGAAAATTACTTGAAGATTGAAACGTAATTAATTCAATGTTTATTTATGTCATAAAAAATATCGTTATTACCGGAAAATGAATTTTAACACCGAGGTACTCAGATATGTATTTTACTCCGTGCAAGCGCATTCCACACCTAATCACATCATCTGTCAGCGGTGCTGTTACTGATGGTACACAAACTAACGCCTTCCTATAATCATGTATGAGCTAAACAATATTTAAATGTGTAAAATTCAGTTAGACCCGTATCCGCAACCACCAGGTTCAGTTAGACACTAGACCTACCTGTCTTCTTTAGTAAAAACTCATCTCAAAGGGCGGCGTACCCTTTCCCACTTGAATGAAAACTCAAGCTACAATACCGTCAAACAAATAAGCGTGTTCACACTCCGCAGAAGCGGAGAGGAAATTATAACAATAGGTCTTTGTGACTGCAGCGCTCGGCGGCCTTGGGAACGGGGTGACAGGCGTAGGGGAGAATGGGGTCGAGTGGGACGTTGTGTGATCGATTGCAAATGAGCTTATTTCAATGTTCTAAAGAGACAGCAAACGTTATTTTTTTATTGACACCCTGTTATTTTAATGTTTGTCGAATCAGAGGCTGATTTTGATTTCTGCGCTATGCCTATGGTATTATTTACGTAGAAGCTTGCAACAGACGCCGACGTACTAGCTGTAGACGCCCACCGGCGCATGTAAAATGCAACATAAAACAAGACTGTTCTTCTTCTTTTTTTTTAATATGGCTTTCATTGTTAGGTCGGTCGATGATTTTGCCATCTTGTTAAAGTAGGTAAGCTGTCCAACTAATGTGAATAATGTCACAATATGTGTTGTCAAATTACCAGCCCAGATTGGTGTAGATCGGAACTTATCGGCGCTTATCGACGCGTTCGGATCAAAGTATGGAGACTACATGCGCCTATTACTGGCGTCGGTCGGCGCCTATACGCACCGCTATGTCGGTGCTTTCTGCAAGCTTGCTACGTGAATGCACACTAAAGCACTTATAAAATTCCATGAAGCCATTTGATAATTAAATTGAAACAATAATAAGGTATTCTAATTGATTGAATCCAATTAATTGAGGTCGAACTTTACTGACCAAAGAGCTCAGCGTATGAAATCCCGGAACAAAATACATAACAGTCCTATGCTGATTAAATTTAATCCGATTGTACCCGACCCTCTACTGGATCAAAAGACTTGCTTAATTAATTTTATTACATAAATAATCTCGTTTTATGAAAACAATGTTTTATTAATTTCATATACAATGAAATACCAATTCGTATATTAAATTTATTAGGCTGAGTACCACAACTAAGACCGGGGAAGAGCTGGCTTGTTTGCTTACTAATATTTATCTAGAAAAAATATTTTAAGTACTTTCTTCAAGGCCCATTTGAATATAAATAACGTTGAATGGATAACATCCCTTCTCAAAGTCCAAATAACCCTGCTGTGAAATAGCCTTTATAATTTTTCGCCAAAAAAAGAAATAATCATAAATCAAGGATGTCGACCTCGCATGTCAGCCTCGCTGCGCTCCGCTCTCCGATTCACTGAACCAGAATGTGCGATAGCGTTCCTCGCTCAAGTTTGGTTACAATGTAGTGTTTCGCCCATAAACTCACACAGTCGAGACAGTTAGGTCATCTTTTAGTTCAGTATTTGGAACTTTACGATGGGAACTTAGCTTGGAATAGTTTAATCTAGCTTAGCTTTGAGCAAGCTTTTTGGATTTCTTTATTATTTAATAAGCTAAGTTACATTTAACTAAGTATTCTGTCAGAGATGTAGCTTTATCAGTATTATCATTTCAGCCGAAACACGTCCACTGCTGGAGCTAGGCCTCAAATGTAGCTTGTTTAAAGTTACGGAGCGCTTCGGGCGGCCTGAAAGCTCAGACATGTCATATTCTCCTTGTCCGACTCTTGCCACTAGCTCATACGAACGAACACTAATTCGTAGACATCTGGGGCATGTTAAAGTTATACCTTCTAATCAATAAAATATAATAATGACTAATTTATGCCTGAACTTTTAAAATTAAAATAAATCAGAATTAGTGAAATGTTTAAATTCATATTTTTATTGGGATAATTTATGGCCTATTTAGCCATCAATTATCCTCTTTTTGATAACGGAATTAAAAAGTTCGTCGTGCTTACAACTAATAAAATGCTATGATAACAAAAGTGTGACCTAATGCATTACGCTTTTATGCCTAAAACATTATCGTCAGTCTAGGCACACGCTAGCTTATCGAGCATGCGATAAGCTCGCGTGTGCACAACAAATAGTAGTAGTAGGTAATTTTATTTTAGTCATAAACGAAACTTTTATTTTTGCTTTTCTCAATTATATTTATTTTAAGTTAATGTAATACGAACCTTGTCTTTATTCTTTTATATGGGGATTAATTAAAATAACTTAATATTTTATACCTTCTCCTTTGTTAAGCCTTTTTGAAATTCGACATATTTTCAAACCATTTTTATCACCCGTTCATTTGACCTTCGAGCCATTAATTTCGCCATCGATTCTCCAGGCAGGTATTTATTACAAAGCTCAGCTCACCACACCCCGCTCGAGGTGTGCAGGTATATATAGAGGCTATAGGAGCAGTAGGCCATCGATCACCATGACATGGCACCTGCATGACGTATGAAGGAGGGGTGGCAGGGGGGGGGGGGGAGCAATCGGTCACCTGACTTATACAGAGGTGTCAATTCAACATCGTATGGGGTTCGTAACATTGGGGGTTGGGGTTTAGGATTTCAGTAAATCTGACCGTACCTACAGGTACTTATAGCTTTTATTTGACGACCGCTTGGCGCAGTGGTTCGAGCGTAGGCTGCTCGGCTCACTGCACCGGGTGGTTGCGGGTTCGATTCCCGTCGGGGTAAATTTCGAAAATGGCCTTTTCGTAATTCACCCTGGTCTGGATGTCACTGGGATCGCCCCCAGTCCATTGTACGGTACCCATAGTACATGCGTTGCTTAGTTTGGGACCATACAGCTGTGTTCATCTGGCGATATTGTTTTTGAGACAGAACTATAATAACGACATAATTTATAAAATTTTAGAAAGAAAGCTGCTGAAATTGTACCTAGTACTGTGATCAGAGTCTGTCGAGGAACGTGATTATTACAGCAATAAATTGATATTTAATCTTTATTTTGTTTGCTTTGAGTAAGTAGAGTATCTAAAATTGACTGTGTTTTCCCCCATTTTCTTATCAATAAAACCAAACCGCCTATTTCGTTGTCATAAAAAGACTGCCGTTAAATTGTTTTCGATAAAACATTTTTGCGACATTGGAAAAACAATAAGCAGTTATCTTAATATAAGTGGATATTTCCGTTCACAAAACAACGAAAGCAACGAATAACGATTCCTTTAGGCTTTGCCGTAGTCGGGTAAAGAAACTCCCACACAAAACACATTATTATCATTAGACTTAGAACGTGACGTCATTAGTTGGACTACACTTCAGAAGAATAATACCTTCGCGTGTGCCTGTCATAATGACGTAATGAAGACGTTATGACGTCATCACGAGATTAACAGTGAGTTTGAATGATTTACTGAAGAAATCACGTGCTTCGGCTTTCGTTAAAATGATGACCGATGAATGGATTGGATTATAATATCGCGGAAAATCTAACTACGTCATAAGCATTATATTAAACACTAGCTGAGCCCGCGACTTCGTCCGCGTGGAATTTAACTTAACAAAAAAGCCCGCTCCCGCGTTCTGAGCCCGCGCGACAGGATCCTTTTTTTTTTTTCATTTTGTTTTTCTAAAATTAAAGTAGCCTAAGTTACTCCTTAAAACATCAGCTATCTGCCAGTGAAAGTCCCGTTAAAATCGGTCCAGCCGTTTCGGAGATTACCCGGAACAAACACACAGACAGACAGACAGACAGACAAAATTTTAAAAAAATCGCGTTTTTGTTATAGGTGTCGTATGTACTTTCATATGCATTTAGTGAAAAGGTGTTATTTTGATATTACAAACAGACACTTCAATTTTATTTATTTGTATAGATTGTTTCATTTCCATGTCAGACTTTGCTTTGATAGTTTGTTAAAACCGATACCCGCTCTTCTGATTTGAGCGGTGGCCGCTCGGCTTACTGAAGAGGGTGGTTGCGGTTCGATTCCCGTTGAAAAAAAAATGGAAATTATTTTTGGTATTTTGCCTCCGTCTGGGTGTCACTGCGATCGCACTCAGTCAATTCTACGGTACACAGTAAAAGCGTTGCTTAATATAGGTCCATACAGTTGCCGTGAAAGTCAACACATAATAACCTATAGTTAATTATTTATACGTATTAAGTCTTTTAAAGTGGTTAGGCATGAACTTTAAGCGTTTTAAGTACCGTCCTCTATCAGACGTATTCGACACTCAAATAGATTATTGATGTGAATAATATAACCCTCTCAGACTCAATGAATAAATTATTTGTTTTGATTGGTTCGCGCACACCCGTCAGCCTATTTAAACCTAATGAACTTTTAAAAGCAATTGAGTGGACAGTTTTATAGTTTATTTTAGTTAATTTTACGGTGGTAGAGCTAATAATTATAATTTAGCCCTTTTGACGTCCCACTCCTGGGCACGGGCCTCCCCTCAACATGAGGGGGATTCAGGCCATAATCCACCACGCTGGCCCAGTGCGGGTTGGCGGATTTCACATGTCTTACGAAAATTGGTTAGATCTTCTAAGACATGCAGGTTTCCTCACGATGTTTTCCTTCACCGTAAGCAAGTGATAATCATTATAGAAATTATGAATCGCACATAGATTTCGAAAAATCCAGAGGTGCGAGCCGGGGTTTGAACCCAAGACCTGGTGCCCGCAACACGCGTGCTTTAACCAATCGGCTATCACTGTTTATTAGGTGGTAGAGCTAAGCTGTTGCCAATTGACTACGGCACATATACGGGCTGGCTCGACCGGGGTAGTACCACCCTCTCACAGAATATTGGCGTTAAGCAGCTATTATAGCTGCGTTTCGTACGACGAGTGAGAGAACGGGTAGCCCAAGCTCCTCTTCCTTATCCTTTGCTCTATCCTACTCCTTCTTATGTTGCAAATATCTAGGTTTAGGCTACGGTAACTGCTTAAGATCAGGCGCTTCGTACGCTTGCTTGCAGACTTTGATATATAAAAAAATATCGGCGAAATGTGAGCTCAGTGTACCTGCGTTACCCTACAGGACTAATGACGTAATTCTAAGGTACGTACCATATCTGGCCTCCTCCCCCTCGGGTGCCTGCGCCGTGAGGGTGGCCAGCTCCTTCTCCAGCTCCACCTGGTGCTCTCCGGAGTCCCATGATAGCAACCCTGGAACAAACGAGTATATCGTTAAACAAGCTGATACAATGGTGACTCTCGATAGGTCTCAAAATCGCTTGAAACTTTGCAACAATGGTGTTTTAATAACTAGAAAAAACCTTTTTGTTTCATCCAATTTAAAAAGTAGTGAACAAATATGTTGTTTCTGCTCTTCCCTTCCTTTACACAAATATTACTATTCTTATTAAATATCATACCTTTTAAATTATAACAAACACAAACATTTGCCCCAACATTTTATCCAATAATTACATTCACCCTCAATTAAATACATGAACGTAGAGTCTGTAGGCTGCAATATTATGCAAGCGCCCGCCCTGGGACGGCGGGCGGGAAGTAATAAAGGAAATTGTGGCCCGCCCCGGGCACACGTACCTATGTGTATATGTGGAAATCATAAGTGTTTGCCGGTGAGTTGGCGGGGTATTATTTTAAAAGGGAAGAATATTTTAAATTTTAATTAAAACTTTTGCTAACGGTCGTATATAAATATGTTTGTGAACAGTTTATTTATACAAAAGCCGTCATTGATAGGTATTACACCGTCAGTTGTATCACAAGTATTGCGTGAAAATACAATTATCTATGAATCGCAATTCCAATATCATGATCCAGATTGATAATGTAAGACCCCCCATTAATTAAATTAAGTTCATATTTTCACAACATAACACGTTAATTAACAATCTCCACCAATAATCTTGCACATTTGATTGTACAAATGTGCACTCAGATCTGAGCATTGTTTAATTAAAACGGCGGCTCCCGCGGCGGTTGTTACATCTGAAGCTTACAATAACACTGTTGCTTCTGTGAATATACGAGTAGCTATTTTGATAGTTTCACGTCCACTGACTATTTCAGTAATAGCACATAGAGATTAAGTTGATATACAGTATGTACTATTATTAAATCCCAAACATCTTGCATTTTTTGTTAAATTCAGCAATTGCATATGGGTTAAAAACACCATATTCTTTCTGAAATAATCTTTGGCTCGTAAGTACAATAAATATTATGTTTTCAAAGATTCTTAATTCACAACTTAATCAAATCATAAAAGCAAGACGAGATAAACTTGTCACCAAAAACTTGTCGTCAAACTTGTCACAGAGTGGTGAATAAAAGATTACAAAAGAAACAACGGTCCAAAGAAGAAAAGGCGCAATTCGTTGAATAATTAAGCAAGAAAAAAGGGAAAAGTTGGCCGGGACGGCGAGAAATATTAATTTCGGTGTCTTGCGGTAGTGATGTAGTAAGTACTCTATATTGATATATTTTAACAGAGGATATCAACAGAATAGGGATATCTTATTTCGAAATGATTATTTATTTACAAAGGTACCTTTATGTCAGTTGTCCATGATGCAAGCATATTCAGATGACAAATTACATACGAAGGATAACTCACACTATAGAAAAGCGATAACGGTATTCAATTTATCACAGGTTTAAACGTGCATTTTTTTAGATATTCATCGTAGATAATTTTATTGATGAGGCCTAAAATCTTTACCGTAAGACAATTCACCACAGAAAGACTTTAGAAAGATTATATCTTAATTATTTTATAAAAAGTGTTTAGTTAGAGAGCAATGACTCTCTTTCTTTAGGACAAGTAACAACTTCAAAGTGTCAGAAATTATTTGTGTTAAATTTGAAAGAGGCTTAAATTTGTTTTCGCTGATATCACGAAGATTGATAGCCGATCCACGCTTATTAACTATCTTTGTCTACCACAGAACTATATAAAATATTTCCCTACAATACGAAATTCCCACAGAGTGCACAGTCTTAGAATGAATGCTGGAGGGTCATCCTACAAGATGGGGTAACGATATGGAAAATGGCTTTAAAATGCCGGAGAAATTGAAGGCAATGGCGGTGAAAGGCGCGCCAAGGGTGGAGTTACCATAATTTGATTAGCTTTAATGATGCGGTGGCCATCGGTGACGGCGAAGAGTGTAGAATAGCAATCGTAGAATAGTTGGAAACAAACACACTGATTCTGTTGCTTGAACTATATTGATTCAAATAATTGTATCGTTATCATCTTCATGATCATAATGTGGGAGTATAGCAGTTATATTTTTATTGCTTAGGACACACCTAGCAGACGGCCCATCTGATGGTAAGTTGTAATTTGTAACTGTCGCAACAGAAGCAAAGTTTTTAGCTGTTTTAATTTAATTTGTTCATTGAAGGCTTTTATGATTTGGTATTATTGAAGGGATAGGTACATTTTGGCGTAGAATTACTTTATGAAGGTTTGTATTCGATTTATTTCAAAACAAGCTCGTGCGCTTTCATTTTCAATATCAATCATCTCGTTTTGAGTTCATAGTAAATACAATTTCCAAATCTTAAAGAAAATACATTAACATATCAAAGTCTAAAACGTTACCTACCTTTGATTTCGACAGCACTACCACAAGTAAAGTTACTCAGATACTTTTAAATAATGACTATCACTTCAAAATTTTTATTTCTTTGCCATTAAATGTAAAATTCGAATAAAAAATCTTGGAATTTCATTTTTACCTCAGAAGCTTATCTCTTAATCCTTCAAAGTTAACCATCCAAAGAGAATTAGGATAAAGCAAACCTTAAGTTACACTTGAGCGACTCCGTTGAAGTTTACTTACTTAAGTAGACTACGAATTTAAGGAAAGGTCGAACTGTCAACAAGTACCTATAGCCAAGTCTGTCGGCCCTTATCAATCCAGACTTATATTTTATGCAGAAAGGGCGCAGGGTCTGTGGGTTATATTGAAGTTAAAGTATAGGAAAAACGGAAATTGGTTTACTTTTCATATTTCATGCAAAAAAGATGAGTTAGATAGCTACAAGTATGTGAGCAAGAGGCAATATAAATAAAAAATATCGAATGAACTAATAGATCTTAGTATAATAATAATAATTTATGTTTCCCAAATCAGAAGCCCTCGAGGCGGTATACACTTGGATGGGTGACCGCTAGTGGCATTTACAACTGAGCTCCTCCGGTCGTGCTTCAGAAGAAACGTTAAGCTGTTGGTCCCGGCTGTCACAGTCTTTAAGCCATGTCGGAAGCCTGAAAACTCCAACACCAGAGTTGGCCACAAGCTCATACGATAAGAAAGAAGACTAATTATTCGGCAGTTTATCAAGTAAATTGTCGTTTAATATTAAATCTAAATTGTGTACCGTTGGAACCATGATAACGTATAATTAAACCGTATTGACCGTGTAGCGGCGGTCAGGTGACCACCGAGAAATAGGTCAAATGTCCAACGAAGTGGCAATATGGTTCTGACACGGATTACCCACTTATAGAACACTAGCTGTGCCCGCGACTTCGTCCGCGTGGAATTTAATTGACAAAGTTTCATACAAACTTTCATCCCCTATTTTATCCCCTTGGGGGTAGAATTAATCAAAATCCTTTCTTAGCGGATGCCTACGTCATAACATCTACCTGCATGCCAAATTTCAGCCCGATCCGTCCAGTGGTTTGGGCTGTGCGTTGATAGATCACTATGTCAGTCAGTCAGTCAGTCAGTCACCTTTGAGTTATATATATTTAGATTTTAACATACAAGGGTGTGCCGGAAAGACTTTCTGAGGTTAAAATAATTTAATTTACCCCTTTTAACGTCCCACTCCTGGGCACGGCCCGATCAATTGTAGCTGGTAGTGTCAAGCTGTAGCCTATTAACTACAGCACAAATACAAGCTATCCCGGAAGATCGGCATAAATTAGCTCTTATAGCTGTTTCGTACGATGAGTAAGAGAATCAGAAGGCCAACGCAGATGGTATACTGTTTTCAATTAGCTGGCTCGCAATTCAACCTACTGAAATCACTGTGGCCTAGTCTGAAACTTTGCATAATGATTCAAGACCTCTATTACATTATGTTCCCTTTCGTTCCGAGGATATTGAAGTCAATGTTTGATGGTTTATTATAACAATTAATAACCATATACTCTATCAATATCGTCGACGCCAGCATCAGGTGAACAAGGTAAGCTGACCTGTCCGATGTAGGTTAATTGCGCCCGGCGAGGTGCGCCCGCCGCGTGAATATGTTGCGACTTGTTGCATCCAATCTGCGTCGCAGTGAGGCTGTTTATTAATATTGATTCAGCTTCTGCATAGTGTGTCATGACTACCTTGATATCATAGAAGATGTCCATTGCTGTTTATAGGCCTCCTACAATGATGTTCACGCGACAAACACGCGTTCACGGAACCGTAATGCGTGACGGACTGATGGGCCCATGATATAGCAGCAGGCTATCCTGTAGATAGCGACGATAGCGATATCTTCAATGGCAAAGACGTGTGTACTTATTTTTCTCAGTCGTCGTCATCATAGAAGAACCTTTCCGCTACAATGACTCATGGTTTTGCTAGCTATATTCACTCTTTCATCAGCCTATACTAGTCTACTGCTGGACATAGGCCTCCCCTAATGAGCGCCATAGCGCCCTGTCTTCAGCTTGCCGCATCCAGCATCTACCTGCAGTCTTTCACAGATCGTCATCCCACTTGGTTGGAGGGCGTCCTACACTACGCTTGCCGAGTCGAGGTCTCCACTCAAGAACACGTTTGCCCCAGTGGTTGTCGGTTCTTCGCGAGATATGGCCAGCCCACTGCCACTTCAGCTTGCTAATTCTTTGAGCTATGTCGATAACTTTGGTTCTCCGTAGGATGTATTCATTGCGAATCCTATCCTTCAGAGAAACTCCAAGCATAGCTCTCTCCATAGCTCGCTGAGCGACCTTATATGCCCCTGCCTCCTGATATTTCAAGTTTGATCATTGTTAGAATTAAATTGTAGTAAGGTTTAAGAAATTAGCTAGTATGTTCTAAAAATATTTTTTGCTTGGTAACTTTAGCATTTCGATACCTTCTTTAAACCGTCTTTATTAGACAGCTATATTAATCTTCACCATAGCATAAATACAGAAACAATACACCTTTGATCTGCGATGCAGACTAATAGTTTTTGCGACTAAATTAGCATGTTACGACGCTAAAACCCAATAATACGAATTGTTAATTACCTTTCATAACCAGTAAAGCATCAACATAATAAATCTCTGTATAGCAAAACAGCAACTGAGGCAGAACACAGCATTAATTAATACGCAGCCTGCGCTCAAATGATTGCCGTCAAAACAGCAGCTAACGAACGGCACGCTAATTGAGATTTCAGACTGTCCCGATGCGATGACCAATTCGTGGGCAATCGGACGCAAACTGGGTGTCGCTAGGATGTATTCAGAGAAGGTAATAATTGACAAATGTATAGTACATTGTTACACGAGTGGTGAAAGTGACTTATTTTTCCCGAAACGGGGTTTGGCGCCCGAGCGTAGCGAGGGCGCTAATAGTTCGAGGGACAAAATAAGTCTTTCACCCGAGGTAAACACTGTGCTTTTCATTACGAATACAAGGAAAATAAAAATAAAAACAGGAATTGGCTAAAGAAATAATACAAGGAAGCATGAACAATACTCTACAACTCGAAAAAAAAAAAAGATCGGATTGCCGCCTATTTTGTTTTTTTTTCGTTGGCCGGCCAACTTCATTATTTAGCCAGTATTTTTAATTTTCATTTTTAAATAAATAGTATAATAATATTTTAAAGAAATTGTTGAAACTAAATTATAATTAAGTCATTTAAAAGTATATATTCTTTATTTAATACTCAACTTTATGTTATTTCAATTTTACATCGTGCTGTAATTGAGTGACTGTAGAAAAAGTTTGAACATGGTTCCATAGAAATGGAACTAGTTTTTTTTTTATAATTTGACAGCTGTCAGTTGAAAGTGATTCTCCCGGGCCAGAAAAGTATTACTTTCAACCCGCTCCTCAGGCAACTTCAGACCTACTTTCAGTGTATGAGTAATGAAAAATACATTTCATAAAGAAAATTATGGAAATACGGATGAAAAATGATAATGAATAATTAAAGGTATATACGACGGAAATTAGACCTTATATCAATGGATATTCCGGGTATAACGCGTTCCGGAATCCTATCGATTTATACTTCTAAGGGATAATCAGAACATTTGACAGTTGACGGAATAAACAAATTTAAACGATCTAGTTAAATTTATTTTTCAGTGCAACGCAAGTATAGTTCAGGTTTAAAAGGTATCAGATTTATTAATGGACTCTCGGAATCGTGAAAATTGTGGATTCAAGTACGCATAATGTAATAAAGACAAAATGCACTGACCACGGTTATAGTTTAGTTAACAAATATGCAATTAAGCCGCTTGTTATGAACCCATTTACATAATGTTACGTGCTGTGTGTATTTTAATGCGCTGTATTCGGGCCGAGCACGGAGCACTCGCGTGTTTGCCGCTTTTTACTGTAAAACTTCCGAATCAATAAATTCTGGAAAATATATAATAGATAAATTAATGTTATAAATTAATAAACTTATGGCTCCACCGGAGTAGTACCAACCACTCAGAGAAGGTTGGCGTAAAGTAACTATTATAGCTGCGGTTTGTACGATAGAGAGAGAACCGAAAACTCAACCCTCATCCGTTCTTCTCTCTCCGTCCAACTCCACCTTTAGGTCCGTAACGTGCGAGCAATTTCTTTAGTATTGTAAGCATCTATAAGCGACGGTAACAGCTTAACATCAGGTGGGTCTTACGCTTGTTTGATAGTTTTTTTATGTAAAAATAAAAAAATATAATTTTGTGCATTGAGGCTTATAAAAAAAATCTGGCATTACTTTTATTCATCATCAAATTGTGGTCTATGACAACCATTTAGCGTTCGCCACATAAATCAACGTTACTATTCGATAAGCAATAAAGAATTCATTGAACTGAACATCAAAGTAGGTACTTAGTAAACTAATAATGCTTTTTAGGCACGAAATCAACTAGCAACAAAAACTACTACATAAATTTCAGCACCTTTATGTAAACAGACAACTACTAAATTGTTTCGCGTGTTTACACATATTCTGATACAATCATTATGCATGTATGGATATAAGTAATGAGTCCTTTTTTTTAAGCATTTCTATTAAAAAAGGGGATTAAGTGTAGCCTCAATAAGGCCAGTTTAAGGCCCTGCGGTGACGGAATGGGGAGGCCTTTGCCCAGCAGTTGGACTTTTAATAGGTTATTTAAATAATACCTATATTTGAGAATTCATAAGGTAAGTAGTTACTCTTGGTGAATTGCAGAACAAAGTAAGGGCCAATGGAATTAGAGGCATTTAATGCCTTTTCGAAGTCCCGAGTATTGATAGGTATTTTAACATACGCTGTGTCACTGGGTAGATATTATGTATATAGTTTTATCAATAAACACTTTCTTTCGTTCTAAATTTAAAACGAAACCATGAAACAATTACTAATGGATTCCAAATTCAAACGGACCAATTTATACGATCGACGCAATCCAATCACCGATAATCTTGATTCTCATTGGCCTACAAATTAAAATGGCGCCTAATGCCTGTCCAATTTATTCATTAGCAGCCGTGTGAATTGCACCTACGTACGAATTGTGGTAGGCACATGAAAGAGGTCGGGTTTGTTAGGGGTGAAATAAAAATAGGAGCGTATCTCGACCCCTGACCGGGTTATACCTAAACAAAGGGGGAGGTCGACGCCCTCGGAATAAAGCTGTCTTTGCTCTTTGTCGCTATTTTTCAAATTACCTACCCTCTTGTGTGTATTCGCAAAGTTTGAATCAAAAGTAAGGAGAGTTAGTTCTGTTTAAATGACATACCTAATACAATTTCAAATGTTTCATTTAATTTTTTTATTGTTTCGGAAGAAGTTTTAACTTTTGGCCAAGTTCACCAACACATTAACGGACCGTCAAAACGCTAACCGATTGTTCAGTGTACTGGTAACAATCGTTGGTTTAGTAACGGTTATAGTTAAGTATGTGTTGTAATTTTTGAACCTTATCCGAATATTACGAACAAAAAGGTAAACGAAATAACTGGGCAGCCTTGTTGCGACCGGAGCCTGGAGTAGATTGCTTATAGTTTGTGCCAGCTAGGTCTGAAGGGCATGAGTAAATAAATAAATGATAAGTCTATCAGTACAAACGCGAAGCCATTATCATCTAATTTGAATAAATACACAAAGTTTCTTCGTCTCTGAGCAATATGGTGCCCAAAGTAACGTTTATATTCGCTAAGTGTCGCCTTCAACCTGTTTTGTTGAGGGTTCGAGTACAAAAAGAGGTTAGATGCTGTGTAAATTTATTGGTATAGTGTAGCACGCCTTTATGCTTGGTTTGTTGGTCTTATGTAAGGTTCACACCACTATTTCGAAGGATACCTACATTAATTTTGGTCGGATACCGTAAATATGGCCTCTACTTTTTTTCTATCTGCTTCTCACTGGTGGGTACGACTCTAATTAATTCCACGTCGCATTAACATCAAAAAATTCACTTAACGTAACAAGTCATTCTACCGCAAAAAATATCCCACTGGCAACATAGCCGCTGGGTAATTTACTTTTTTGAAATTAAAACTGTCGAGCGCGCCGTTTCGCATAATTCGATGCGAGAGCGAGCCGCGTCGCCGCTCATAGAGTGACGTTAGACATAATAGTATTGCCAGTAATAAAATAAAATAGTGCCAAATTTTATTGAACTTTTATTTTCTTTTGCTTTCGTTTTTATAAGCAGTTTATACAGCAGTACATATATCCATACATATTTATCATTTCATACCCAACACAAAAACAACTATTTACAATTCTACTAGAGTGTGTGACGTAAATATTTATCCAAACATTTGCGGACCCAACAACGCCAACGGTTGGAGAATGTGCCAATAAAGAAGGCCAACTCTATAGTTATGAATAAAAGAAGGAGCCCTGAAATATTTTATTTATCCCACCTCTAGTACGAGGCCATGAGAGCATACTTAGAGCGGATTAAGCGCCTCACTTAAGTATTAAGGCAAGGTGAAAAGGGACTGATAATAAAATACAGATTTTTAGGTACCTACACACACTAAACTAAACGTATATTACGTTATCTTGTACATGGTAATCAAATAAAATGTAGTCGAGACTTATAGCCAACCAAATTAGCACTAATAAAATAGGATTTCGTGAATTTTAAAAATGTATGACCTGTATATTTTTCTTTCAAGTAGTCATTGACTACCCTTTTGTGGATTCCTTAAAAGGCAATTAAAGGCATAAACACCATCAACTTATACAACATAATCTGTACTGTGCCAGAATTTCTTAGACCTCTTACAGAATGTTTTTTTCCCAGTTGCGAGTCACGGAGGTAGGCTTGCTTCTTTCCGCTTCGTCTAAATAGCTAATGATGTAAGGGCCATAACGCGGTGTCGTTGTACGCATAAAAGTTAACGACGCTGTAGCATCTGCCCACTACATAAAATGGGATTCCGCTATTTTCGCCATAAATATACTGAATTTCTCCAATGTATATTCATTGTCTGCTTGGAAACTGATTGTTTTGTATTTGGCAGAATGTGGTTATCTAGCTGCATAATCTTCCTTGTTGTGATAGGTAGTAACTAAAGTTTAGTTAAAATATTTAGTAACATGATAACTATGTATTTTTGCGGCTGGCAAGTTTTTAATAAACGGAGGATTTATGATTTAGCATTTCCATTATAATTAAGAGAGATAGTTATACAGCGGCGCTGGCATCGGTTTTATAATTCCATCAATAAACACATTGCACGTTTAGTCTGACATCAATCTAACCAAGTTCACTGATTTAACTGTGCTAGTCAGATTTTGATCATCAAACAATGTGGTTTCCGCAAGCTGTGTTTTGTACGGGTCCTCTATATAATACATAGGGCAGGTACTCACAAACTTTACGATTCGACCACGTTTTAAGAATTCACGCAAATAGTCAAAAAACTATTCGTAATCCCTGAATAGTAAACTAGAGGTTTTGCGAATCTCTTATGACAGCCCGGCCGCGGGTCGCAGCGGTTATATTCTGATTCCGCCAAGTTCTACCGTAAAGCAGCACAGGTGGCGTCGTTCATATTTCAGTGGTCTTTTTCCGTAGGTACGGCACTAAAATATTAGATTTTGAGTATGAGAAATAACCGAATCGTAACCTACGTTTTTTACGACTTGGGCACGTGGATTTGCGTAGAGTAAGGAAAACCATGAAGGATTATAACAAGAAATACATAATACCAATTCTATCAATGACCAAAACTTTTCCATAGGGGTCTCAAATTCAGTATTAAAATGATGAAGATAAAAAAGCGGATGTGATTGAAACTAGGTCGCGTTCATTAAATAATTAATTAATAATAGTCGCGTCACATAAAAATATTGAAACCTATAGAGAAAGAAAAATAGTTTTTGGTCGTGATTGACGCTGCGTACTTTTTTATAAGCCGCAGAATCAAGTGGTTACAATATATCATTGAAATAATAAGTACTACGTCCATGGGTTATATTATCTTAATACATGCAAGTTCAAGTTCTGTTGGTGATTTGGCTTGGAATCATCAGTTTATCTGATACCAAAATCTATTTGTACATTAATTAGTCCAAGTAATCTGAGTCAATCTAATTTAATCAAAAGCAATATATCCATTAAGAGCAAAAACTAAATCCGCAATAACTCTCAAGTGGCGGCGGGACCCAGACAGGCTAATCCCGGACTCACCTGGAACAAGCGAGGCTTTAATTTCCGCTCTGCGACGACGGTAAAACTTATTAATAAATGATGCTAGGGATCTGATTTTCTATATGAAAACAGTATCTGAATACGTCACTTTGACAGATTTCCTTTAGAAAAATTGACAAAACTGACGTTTTAATTTATGCGATACGTCATTTTTGACGTGCGATACGTGATTTTGTGAGTCGAGTGTGAGTCAAGTCGAGTGACAGAAGTTAACAGAGTTGGGCCCCTGGCATAAAAGCTTCGTTGATTTCGTCGTGAGTAAGTGAGTCAGTGAGTGATATAATTATTGACGAGTGAATCTGTTTTGTTACACTTTGAAAAACTAATATATATATCTACCCGTTTGGACTAGCGAGCGTTTGTTCGATTTATTAATTTGTATAACATCGAACAATTTCATCGATTTGTTATTACACAAACCGATTTAAATCCTCTTTTCGTTTTTTTATTAGGTAGGTATGTGCAAGGTGTCTTAATGCGGATCTCTTTTCTATGAAATTTATTAAATTATTATTATTTATGAAATTTATATTTATTATGAAATATAATAAAATCGTTTCACAAATTTGACCTCTGTGACATTACTCGTGCGGGAATTTAAAAGCCACATTTTTATGTTCACACTGAATTAACATAAATAAATTGGTCATAACACGTGGTGTAGGCAAGTACTTTTGGCGAACATTTTTAACGATATTATACTGTTGAATACTCAAATATACTTGTTTGTGCTGTTATTTATCTGTTTTTATTGTGCATTGTCCAAGTAGTTACAATTGTAGTGGTTGTGGATTTAATGATATTCCCGTAATGGGCTTAAAGGATAAACCCCCAGATGGGGGTAAGGAACCTGTAGATTTCGAGATGGGCGTGTCCTCTCAGACGTCAACGTCGGAACGTAAGGCCCTTAAACGCCCAGCTGAATCTCAGCTTGACTCCAACGACCCCAAAAAGAATTCCCCTCCAAGTGACTCCATCCAATCGTCATACACGGCCCCTGGATATGCTGCAGACTCCGACTTGAAATATAACGACTGGGACTCAGCTCCTTTCTCTGTCCATGTAGTTAGATCCGAACCTGACCTGTCAGCAGGGCTCTCTATTCGACTTCTTCGTTTTGCCCAATTCATGTGCAAGAATAATATCTCCGGCATCATAGAAGATGGTATCCGTCCCCTGGGCAGGAATCGCATTTCGGTGGACTTCAAAACTGCAACAGAAGCAAATAGATTCGTCAGTAACCCACTTCTCACGTCAAATAAATATAAGGCCATCATTCCCAAATTCCAGGTATCTAGGATGGGGGTGGTTCGTAATATCCCCACTGATTGGACTCTCGAAGACTTAGTAACAGGGATAAAATCCCCCAATGGTTCGAAAGTCATTAAAGCCAGACGTCTCAACATAAAACAAATTAAAGAGGGTGTCACCTCCTGGGTGCCATCCACGGCGGTTGTGCTTACATTTTTGGGTCAAACACTCCCCGACAGAGTATTTTGCTTTCACTCCTCCCTCCCTGTATCCACATATCAGCTCCCTACTATCCAGTGCCACAACTGCTGTCGCTTTGGTCATGTCCGAGCTCAGTGTAGATCGAAGCCTCGCTGTTACCGGTGCGCACAACCCCATACAGGGGATTCTTGTAATATCCCTGACGACAGCGCTACTTGCCTACTGTGTAGAGGAGGCTCTCATAAAGCTACAGACTCCCGCTGTCCGGAACATATCAGACAAAAGTCAATTAAATCGCTTATGTCCTCCGAAAACCTCAGCTACTCTGAGGCCTCCATCCGGTTCCCATCAGTGAACCAGTCTTACGCCCAGGTATCTTCATCATCCCCCTCTCATCCCCTTTCTCAGCCTCTGTTCTCCCAACTCCCTCCGTCCCAATCTCTTTTAAGAGATTCCCAATCTCCGCCCCCTCCTCCGTCGACTTCTTACAAAAAGACTGTTTTTAGAGACCCTCGTCCCAGACCCGAATTGGGCAAATCATACGACTACCACGCTCATAACTCCATCATTAGGGAACCTGCCTCTTCTATACCCAATGGAGCATGCAAACATGCAAATTACCCTCCTCTAGAAGATGCTACACCGTTCATTACCGCAAATGATAACTTAATAGAAATCCTCACCTGTTGTCTGATCAATATCCTCTCTAAATTCAGTGACTGTTTACCGAACAACGTCTTAACTCTAGTTCAACAACTTCTCTCCACCTTTATCTCCAAAAATGCTACACAGTCTTCAGTGGAATAGTAGAAGCATTCGTCCTAAGAAACACGATCTTATTTTTTTAATTAATCGATATAAACCTATCTTTTTTGCCATCTCCGAGACGTGGCTTCTGCCCGGATCGCTCTTTAGGGTGCCGGGCTACGCATGTCTCCGGGATGACAGAGCGGATGGTTATGCAGGCTGTCTTCTCCTTATTAAAAGATCCCATTCATTTTCACAACTCCCAATACCAAGTCATGGCCCTAATCTGCACATTGTTGCTGTTAGAGCTTATGGCACTTCATATGTTTCGGCCTACATCCCTCATCCCAATCAGTCTACGATTACCGAATTAAACTCAATACTTTCTACAATTCCTAATCCCATGGTTGTAATGGGTGACTTTAATTGTCATCACACTCTCTGGGGCTCTCCTTCTGTGGATCGCGTATCTTCCTTCCTACTAGACCTCCTCGATGACCTAAACTTATGTGTTTTGAATGACGGCTCTGCCACGCGTAGAGTCTCTCCTACACAAAGCCCCAGTGCTCCAGACCTAACCCTTGCCTCTCCATCCAAAGTCCCGACACTCTCTTGGTCAGTCTTAACAACCAGTTTTGGTAGTGATCACTTCCCCATTTTAGTTTCGTCATTAGAAAATGCTCCCCCTCCTTCTACTCCCAGTCCACTCCTCAAATTTAAGGTAGCTCAGGCTGATTGGGATAAGTACTCCCAGGTCCTTAATGATCTTATCGCCTCACTCCCGAACGCTGATACGTCTAACTGCCTCTCTGTTTACGAAAGGTTTATCAGTTACATAAACTTAGCTGCCGAGTCAAGTATCCCACTTAAGAAATCACCTCGGGATTTTATAATGTCTCCTCCTTGGTGGGATCCAGACTGCACGCGCATCATTCGAAAGCGAAAGGAGGCTGAACTGAAATTTGCGAGCTGTAAAACTATGGCCTCCTTTTTAAACTATAAAAAGACCTTGGCTCAGTCTAAAAGATTATTGTCTAATAAGAAATTCTTTGGGTGGCGCAAATTCTGCGAATCATTATCACCTCGTACATCGATCACAGTTGTGTGGAAAAAAATTAACGCATTTCGTCGAAATTATTCAACCCCCAATATTACCGCAAATAATAGTGCCTGTTGGCTGGAAGACTTCTTAAATAAATTAGCTCCACCTTTTGTTCCCTCACAAGAAAACCTTCCAGTCCTTACCTCTCATCAGTCTCCTGATATAACTGACAGGATGAATAATATTTTCTCTTTTGCTGAGTTCTCTTGTGCTCTAGATCATCTTCGGGACTCAACTCCAGGAATAGACGGTATCCCT
Source organism: Notodonta dromedarius (assembly GCA_905147325.1). NCBI lineage: Eukaryota > Metazoa > Arthropoda > Insecta > Lepidoptera > Notodontidae > Notodonta > Notodonta dromedarius. The sequence goes on along the minus strand of LR990173.1, from coordinate 10,703,723 downwards.
TATTCATTCATTTGCAAGTCTTCAAGAGACTCCAAGATATTTTTATTAAATATTATCAATGCCTTCCTGCTTACTGGTAGTGTTCCAGAATCTTGGAAGACTCAAATAATTATTCCAATTTTAAAGCCCGGTAAGGACCCTTGTGATGCTACTGCATATCGTCCGATTGCCATGTCTTCCACCTTAGCTAAAATCACAGAACACCTGATAAAGAATAGACTAGAGTGGATTATAGAAAGCAAAGGTCTATTAGCTAATAGTCAATTTGGATTTCGAAGAGGTTGTAGCACAATGGATAGCTTAGGTATACTCACCTCTGAGGTGCGCCTAGCTTTCTCACACGATGAAAGCCTCATAGGGGTTTTTCTTGATATTAGCTCAGCCTACGACAATGTCCAACTCCCATTACTCAGGCAGAAAATGCTCCAGCTGAGTATCCCCGTGAGATTGGTAAATCTTATCTATAGTCTTCTCTCCTCTCGTCTTATCTCTGTCCGTATTCAAGGTTCTTCCTTACCCCCTCGTCTTGTCTGGAAAGGTCTCCCTCAGGGTTCGGTATTAAGTCCACTCCTTTATAATATCTACACCTATGACCTAGAACTTTCAGTTACCTCCTTTTGTAAAATCTTACAATATGCAGACGATATAGCCCTATATGCGCACTCTCAATCCATTGCGGAATGCGAGTCTCGTCTTAATTCAGCTTTAAACTATTTAAACGACTGGCTTGACGCCCACGGCCTATCTCTATCTGTCCATAAGTCTAGAGCAGTTTTATTTACCAGGAAAAGATCTGTTCCAATGGTAAGCATCTCGGTTAATGATGAGCTCATTACTGTCAGTCCGGATGTTAAGTTTCTGGGTGTTTTCCTTGATTCCAAAATGACTGGTACTCGACACCTAAATTATGTTGTTGATAAGTGTCAGAGAAGTATTAATGTTATGCGAGCTGTTTCGGGAGTCTACTGGGGTTCGCATCCCTATAATCAAAAGCTTTTATACAATGCCTTGATCAGAAGCCATTTTGATTATGCTAGCTTCCTCCTTGAACCTTGTAATAAACTGGCTCTTAGTAGGTTAGATAAAATACAATCAAAGTGCCTACGTATCATTACTGGTGGTATGAAATCATCTCCAATTAACGCACTTCAAGTTGAGTGTCTTGAACCTCCTCTTCGGCTACGGAGACAATTTTTATGTGATCGTTTTCTTTTTAATATTGC